>BLSH010054599.1:89376-100688 GCA_018402905.1 Glandirana rugosa | reverse complement strand
TAAGTGTCCCAGAAGATCGTCGCTGAGATATGGAAAGGACCTACATCAGGAACCCGTGTTTGTCCCTTCTTATCTCAGTTCAGACATAGCTTTTGGCAATAGTCCCTTGTGAAACGAGTCCCGACTGAGCCCTGTAGGACCTATACAGTGGTCTCCGTAGGGATATCCTGTTAAGGATTCCAATGCATCCTAAACATCATTGTACCTCCTGAAAGTGTAACTCTTCAGAAGGTACGCGTTTTCCAAGGCACTGTCCCCTATAGCACTAATAATTTTTTTGATTTTATTAAATTCTAAACTGTAAGCTGTAGAAAAAATGGGGACTTTAGGAGGTGCTCTAGACCTATTCTTATCACTCAAAAGATCTTGCCTAGGTGTATTTTCAGCAATTGTCATTGCTCTGTGTATGACTCGGTCACGATATCCCCTGTCACGGAACCTTTTGCGCATGGAAGACTTCTCAATGTGAAAGTCCTCCATGTTACTACAAATCCTACGTAACCTTAGGAATTGTCCTATAGGGATGCCTCTGGTGACATATCCAGGATGTCCCGAGTCAGCCCTGAGCAAAGTGTTCCCTGATAACGGTTTTCGATACAGACTTGACTCTATTCTTCCCTGTTTGTGCCCAAGGACTACATCCAGGAAAGGTATAGAGTCGCTGCTAGAAGACCCTGTGAATTTGAGATTTAAATTATTGGAATTAAAGTATTGCAGGACACTATCTATTGACTCTGCCGGACTGGACATGATCAGCAGCAGGTCATCTATGTACCGTTTATATATCTTGATGGACCCTCGGAAGGGGTTACCATCACTATAGATAAACATCCTCTCCCACCAACCCATATACAGGTTGGCGAGAGAGGGCGAAAATCGTGCACCCATGGACGCTCCGCACACTTGAAGGCCCCGCCCCTCCTTTTGACCCCTCCTACTTCTCATAAACCACACCCCTTATAGAATCCACCCACTCTGTCCCCTGTATTCCACATATTGTGTCAGGAGTACACAGCTCAGTATCACAAGTGGGGTATATTGCAGTCAGTAACACAGTATGCAGCCAGTACACAGGTATTGCAGCCAGTACATAGGTAGCCAGTACACAGGTATTATAGCCAGTACACAGGTAGCCAGTGCACAGATATTTTAGGCAGTACACAGGGAGCTAGTACACAGGTATTGCAGGCAGTACACAGGTAGCCAGTACACAGCTATTGTAGGCAGTACACGGGGAGCCAGTACACAGGTATTGTAGGCAGTAAAGAGGGAGCCAGTTCACAGGGAGCCAGTACACAGGTATTGTAGGCAGTACACAATGAGCCAGTACACAGGTATTGTAAGCAGTACGCAGGGAGCCAGTACACAGGTATTGTAGGCAGTACACAATGAGCCAGTACACAGGTATTGTATGCAGTACACAGGGAGCCAGTACACAGGTATTGCAGTCAGTACACAGGGAGCCAGTACACAGGAAGCCAGTACACAGGGGGCAGGGAGCCAGTACACAGGTATTGTAGGCAGTACCCAGGGAGCCAGTACACAGGGAGCCAGTACACAGGGAACAGGGAGCCAGTACACAGGTATTGTAGGCAGTACACAGGGAGCCAGTACACAGGTATTCTAAGCAGTACACAGGTATTGTAGGCAGTACACAGGTATTGTAGGCAGTACACAATGAGCCAGTACACAGGTATTGTAAGCAGTACATAGGGAGCCAGTACACAAGTATTGCAGTCAGTACACAGGGAGCCAGTACACAGGTATTGTAACCAGTACACAGGTAGCCAGTACACAGGTATTGTAACCAGTACACAGATAGCCAGTACACAGGTATTGTAACCAGTACACAGGGAGCAAGTACACAGGAATTGTAGGCAGAACACAGGGAGCCAGTTCACAGGTATTGTAGGCAGTACACGGGGAGCCAGTATACAGGTATTGTAGGCAGTACACAGGGAGCCAGTACACAGGTATTGTAACCAGTACACAGGGAGCCAGTACACAGGTATTGTAACCAGTACACAGGGAGCAAGTACACAGGAATTGTAGGCAGAACACAGGGAGCCAGATCACAGGTATTGCAGTCAGTACACAGGGAACCAGTACACAGGTATTCTAAGCAGTACACAGGTATTGTAAGCAGTACACAGGGAGCCAGTACGCAGGTATTGTAGGCAGTACACAGGTATTGTAAGCAGTACACAGGGAGCCAGTACACAGGTATTGTAAGCAGTACACAGGTATTGTAAGCAGTACACAGGGAGCCAGTACGCAGGTATTGTAGGCAGTACACAGGTATTGTAAGCAGTACACAGGGAGCCAGTACACAGGTATTGTAAGCAGTACACAGGGAGCCAGTACACAGGTATTGTAAGCAGTACACAGGGAGCCAGTACACAGGTATTGTAGGCAGTACCCAGGGAGCCAGTGCACAGGTATTGTAGGCAGTACCCAGGGAGCCAGTGCACAGGTATTGTAGGCAGTACCCAGGGAGCCAGTACACAGGATTGTAGGCAGCACACAGGGGACAGGGAGCCAGTACACAGGAAACAGGGAGCCAGTACACAAGTATTGACATTTCATGACATGTACCACAAAAAATGTAGTTTACCTCATTACATGCCTGTGTAAAAGACAATATGTTGGGCGTATCATACGCCCTTTTATGGTACGGATGAACAAACCTATCACTTATCTCTTACAATTTCCATTTCTGGCTATGTGATGAGTTCTAGATCTAAATTCTTTTGTGACCTACTCCCAAAATATTAATGTTGATTAATAGATTTATATTGATATAGGTGGGAGGTATTTGTATGCATGTATTGGATTATAATATATTATGAGTTTGGGGAGTAATTGATTTATACTGTATATTTATAGATGATTTATAGCTGTGATACACTAATACGGTCATGGCTTTTTAACACTTTGCTGTTGGTTATTAAGTATTTTAGTCACGTGACGGTAGTATGATTTTAAATTTAAATTAATCTTATTCTTAGGTTAAATGTATGGGATATTTATATGTGGTCCTTTTAGTGGTCCGTAATTTTGGATGTGTTCACATATTTTTGCCCAGGTGCTGATAATATTCCCCCTATTTTTTTATATGAATTGTCACTTCCATTACGTCATCTCCGCTAACTACAAACGATACGTTATTTCCGCTGTAAGGAGGAAGTCGTTGATGTACTTCCTGTATGTGAACCGTCACTTCCCCTACGTCACCTCCGCTGTTGGAGGTACACGCTATCGCTGCGGATGTTTACATAGGAAGTGACATGGAGTACTCTGACGTTACTTCCTCCGGCTTTGCTCGCCTGGTCTGACCTCCCTGTACCTTGGGAGGGTCGGGATAAGCTTTATATTATATGGGTGAATTGCGGCTGCTGGCGGTTCATGACTATGCCCGCCGATTACTTGTTTATTACAATTTTTATTGATTATTGTGGGATTGGAGTTTCCGGAAGTGACGCAATTAAAAGGTGTCTAATATATGGATTGACTTACACTAATATACCAATCCATAGGATTATTACTATCTTCCTGGTGAAATCGAGGCTTGACACACACGCCATGAGCACCATTGGGGCAGTGCCTAATTGATGGTTTCATGATGGAAAGTTATAAATTTGGTGCAATGAGAGTAGATGGCTCATACCCCTGTGGAAGTCTCTTTAGACGAAACGCGTCGTTAAGGAGAGCCTGCTCCGAATTATTGCGCCCTTGTATCAACACGTTATTGGAATTCCAAACGCCTGCGTACATTTTATGCATGTAAGTGCAACCTTTTTTTTTAATAAATCCAGTTTTAAAAAGTATCACGCTATGTGGTATTTTTATCTTTGCTGAGGTTTTTTACACTATAATATCTGGATGTTTGCGGTTAACTACTGGTACGGATACTGGATATAATTGATTCCCATAAGCTGATGGCCCGGAGACGAGTGACATACCTCAAAGTGGGCCCCCTTAATGCTGTGGATGTCTGTTTGATGTTTCCAATGGATGACCCTGAGGTGGAATTTATATCCAACATGCATGTATCCAGGGTGTTCTGGTAAGAGTACCCATCTTTCCTTGTGGTGGAGGTCTGCACTGCATGCAGGTGGATTTGATGTCACAAATTTTTGCGACTGAATACACTTTATGATTTTTTCACTTGATTAATGGATACAGAAGTCACTATATCTTAGAAATACTTGCACTTTATGAACTGCATATCAAGCCAGTGGACTTACAGTCCTCGTGGGACATTTTGATTAATTTTTGAATTACTGCACATTTCTCTGCAATTTTGCACTTTACAACGATTTCTATAGTTGGATATCGATGATCATTGGTTTTAGCGCTGCACTATAATATTTACACAGGTATTGTAGGCAGTACCCAGGGAGCCAGTACACAGCTATTGTAGGCAGTACCCAGGGAGCCAGTATACAGGGAGCCAGTACACAGGTATTGTAGGCAGTACCCAGGGAGCCAGTACACAGGGGACAGGAAGCCAGTACACAGGTATTATAAGCAGTACATAGGGGAGTACACAGGGGGCAGGGAGCCAGTACACAGGTATTATAGGCAGTACTCAGAGAGCCAGTACACAGGGAGCCAGTACACAGGTATTGTAGGCAGTACCCAGAGAGTCAGTACACAGGGAGCCAGTACACAGGTATTGTAGGCAGTACCCAGGGAGCCAGTACACAGGGGACAGGGAGCCAGTACACAGGTATTGTAAGCAGTACACAGGGGAGTACACAGGGGACAAGGAGCCAGTACACAGGTATTGTAGCCAGTACACAGGGAGCCAGTACGCAGGGGACAGGGAGCCAGTACACAGGTATTGTAGGCAGTACACAGGTAGTCAGTACACAGGGGACAGGGAGCAAATACACAGGTATTGTAGCCAGTACACAGGGGACAGGGAGCCAGTACACAGGTAGCCAGTACACAGGGGACAGGGAGCCAGTACACAGGTAGCCAGTACACAGGTATTGTAGCCAGTACACAGGGGACAGGGAGCCAGTACACAGGGGAAAGGGAGCCAGTACACAGGTATTGTAAGCACTACACAGGGGACAGGGAGCCAGTACACAGGTATTGTAGCCAGAACACAGCACAGCATAGTACCTCCTCATCCTCGAGTCAGGAATAAGCCGCTCTGGACCCGTCCCCGCCCACAGCACCGTGACAAGCCAATCACTGGCAGTCACTGGCTCAGGGCAGCCAATTAGACTATGTATGTGCACTTGTTCAGTGCACATACATACACTTTTAGGCTGACAGCAAGGAGCCAAAGAAATAAAATCCATATACTGGTGCCTCCTTTAGGGGGTTGGGCTGACTTTTTTCTTTTTCTTCTTCTTCCCAGCGGGGAGGCGGCACCCAAGCACCCCCTATTGACCAGCAGCCTCTGTAATCAAAATGAAAATAATATCTGGTCTTTTATTGCGCATGTCCTTGACATATAGGTGAACTGGAAGAAGAATCTGTGAATGAAAGAATGTGTGTTCGTGAAATATGCTTGTTCCTGCACACTACCATGAAATGTATGTCCAAAAACAAGCAAATTGTGATATCTGTGTGTGTGTGTACACACCCCATCTATGTATGTATAAAATGTGCATATATATATATAAAAGAAAGGAATTATATAATATGCAATTAAATATACTATAATTCTATTAAAAAAAAATCAATGAGTTAAAAGTTATTTTTTATTTTGTTTTATTTATTTACACAGTGGACCAACAGCAGAAGATGACACGGCTCCCCAAATCATCACTCACTGTGAAAACTTCACACTGGACCTCATGCAACATGCTTCTCCACTCCTCCTCCAGACTCTGGCACCGCAATTTCTAAATGAAATGCAAAATTCTCCACAGTCAGTGATGATTTGGGGAGCCGTGTAATCTGCTGGTGTTGGTCCATCAAATCCAAAGTCAGCGCAGCCCTCTAGCAGGAAACTCTAGAGCTCTTCATGCTCCCCTCTGCTGACCCTCAGCTTTATGGAGATGGTGATTTCATTTTCCAGCAGGACTTGGCACCGCCCACACTGCCAAAACTACCAATACCTGGTTTAACGAGCATGGTCATCGCTGTGCTTGTTTGGCCAGCAATCTCGCCTGACCTAAACCCCATAGAGAATCTGTGGGGTATTGTCAAGAGGAAGATGAGAGACACCAAACCCAACAATGCAGAGGAGCTGAAGGCCACTATCAAAGCAACCTGGGCTTCCCTAACCCCTCAGCAGTGCCATAGGCTGATCTCCTCCATGCCACGCCGCATTGATGCAGTAATTCATGCAAAAGGAGCCCCGACCAAGTATTGGGTGCATCCTATACTCTACATGGGCATCCTATACTGTACATGAGACATCCTATACTGTACATGGGGCACCCTATACTGTACATGGGACATCCTATACTGTACATGAGACATCCTATACTGTACATGGGACACACTATACTGTACATGGGACATCCTATACTGTACATGGGACACACTATACTGTACATGGGGCACCCTATACTGTACATGGGGCACCCTATACTGTACATGGGGCACCCTATACTGTACATGGGGAACCCTATACTGTACATGGGACACCCTATATTGTACATGGGGCACACTATACTGTACATGGGACATCCTATACTGTACATGGGGCATCCTATACTGTACATGGGACATCCTATACTGTACATGGGACACCCTATATTGTACATGGGACATCCTATACTGTACATGGGCATCCTATACTGTACATGGGCATCCTATACTGTACATGGGACACTATAGTGTACATGGGACATCCTATACTGTACATGGGACATCCTATACTGTACATGGGATACCCTATACTGTACATGGGGCATCCTATACTGTACATGGGATACCCTATACTGTACATGGGGCATCCTATACTGTACATGGACATCCTGGACATTCTATACTGTACATGGGACATACTATACTGTACATGGGGTATACTATACTGTACATGGGGCATCCTATACTGTACATGGGACACACTATACTGTACATGGGGCATCCTATACTGTACCCTTTACTGTACATGGGGCATCCTATACTGTACATGGGGCACCCTATACTGTACATGGGGCACCCTATACTGTACATGGGACATCCTATACTGTACATGGGACTCCCTATACTGTACATGAGACATCCTATACTGTACATGGGACATCCTATACTGTACATGGGACTCCCTATACTGTACATGGGACATCCTATACTGTACATGGGACACCCTATACTGTACATGGGACACCCTATACTGTACATGGACATCCTGGACATACTATACTGTACATGGGACATACTATACTGTACATGGGGCATCCTATACTGTACATGAGACATCCTATACTGTACATGGGGCATCCTATACTGTACATGAGACATCCTATACTGTACATGGGACACACTATACTGTACATGGGGCATCCTATACTGTACCTGGGACACCCTATACTGTACATGGAACACCCTATACTGCACCCTATACTGTACATGGGACATCCTATACTGTACATGGGACACCCTATACTGTACATGGACATCCTATACTGTACATTGGACATCCTATACTGTACATGGGACATCCTATACTGTACATGGGGCACCCTATACTGTACATTGGACACCCTATACTGTACATGGGGCACCCTATACTGTACATGGGGCATCCTATACTGTACATGGGACATCCTATACTGTACATGGGGCACCCTATACTGTACATGGGACACCCTATACTGTACATGGGACACCCTATACTGTACATTGGACACCCTATACTGTACATGGGACATCCTATACTGTACATGGGGCATCCTATACTGTACATGGGGCATCCTATACTGTACATGGGGCACCCTATACTGTACATGGACACCCTATACTGTACATGGGACACCCTATACTGTACATGGGACACCCTATACTGTACATGGGACATCCTATACTGTACATGGGGCACCCTATACCGTACATGGGACACCCTATACTGTACATGGGGCATCCTATACTGTACATGGGGCACCCTATACTGTACATGGACACCCTATACTGTACATGGGACACCCTATACCGTACATGGGGCACCCTATACCGTACATGGGACACCCTATACTGTACATGGACACCCTATACTGTACATGGGACATCCTATACTGTACATGGGGCATCCTATACTGTACATGGGGCACCCTATACTGCACATGGACACCCTATACTGTAAATTGGGACACCCTATACTGTACATGGGGCACCCTATACCGTACATGGGACACCCTATACTGTACATGGGACACCCTATACTGTACATGGACACCCTATACTGTACATGGGACACCCTATACTGTACATGGGGCATCCTATACTGTACATGGGACACCCTATACTGTACATGGAACACCCTATACTGTACCCTATACTGTACATGGGACATTCTATACTGTACATGGGACATCCTATACTGTACATGGGACATCCTATACTGTACATGGGACACCCTATAGTGTACATGGGGCATCCTATACTGTACATGGGGTATACTATACTGTACACGGGACATCCTATACTGTACACGGGGCATCCTATACTGTACATGGGGCATCCTATACTGTACATGGGACACCCTATACTGTACATGGACATCCTATACTGTACATGGGACATTCTATACTGTACACGGGACATCCTATACTGTACATGGGGTATACTATACTGTACATGGGACATCCTATACTGTACATGGGACATCCTATACTGTACATGGGGCATCCTATACTGTACATGGGACACCCTATACTGTACATGGGACATCCTATACTGTACATGGGACACCCTATACTGTACATGGGACACCCTATACTATACATGGACACCCTATACTGTACATGGACACAGCATAACTAAAACCTTGAAGGCCCCGGTGCAGGAAAGTATACAGGGCCCTTCCCTTTTCCCACTGATCCTGGGGCCCTTTACTCCCGTCGGGGGTCCCTTTTTTATGGTCCCACTGAATAAACAAATAGTTGTGTACCGAGCCTCCCATTCATTCAGAAGCGGAAGTATAGTAAAAGCAGTTTACTAAGCTTCAGTTATGAATGAACCAATTGCTACCAATCACTGACTCTGTCTATTCAGAAAATGACAAATTTACCGACCTGTTCCCATCTCTCCATCATGACTCATCTTCTACAGCAGCTGGCAGGAGAGAGGAGGGGGGAAGACAGCAGCTCTGTAGGGGGACCAGGGAATCACACAGGGACCCTGGGGACAGCAGAAGACAAGTAACCTGGATAGGAGGGGCGGCGGGGGCAACATATAGAGGAACCAATCTCCTGCATTAGGAGGAAAATGGAGGAGATTGGTTTCTCTACATGCTGACCCTGCCATCCCTCCTATCCAGGTGAGCAAGGGGGCCCGGTTGCAATTGCAACCCCTTTACTTACGCCCCTGATCCATTAGCAGTAGAATATATCAACATGAATGCAGTGAGGCAGTATAAAGGGGCTCTGTGTACTAGATAGTATATATTGCAAAGGCTGTCCCGGACTCCATTAAGTGATGGCTATGGCCAACATGTTTCACCTGCTTGCCATTGACCAGGTCCTGAAGAAGCCTGAAGTCACGGCAAGCAGGCAAAACATGAAAAAAAACTAGCTGGGTTACCTGCCACCTAGCATGACTAAATTTAAATAGTAGCCCCTATTTCGGACAGGGTGGCTACAAAGAAAACAGAATTCTTATAGGGAAATCTGCTGCTAAAAGCCCAAGTAATATAAGAAATGGGAGATGACTTATTCTGCTAGACTAAACCCATAATTGAATTACCAATTTTAGGTGCATTGGACCCTTAAAAACGAATGCTCCATATATCCTGGAAACAACTAAAATACATGGTCTTAAAAGGCAAGGCCCAAGAAATCTAAGAAACTGAAGATGATTTAAAGGGGTTGTAAAGGCAGAAAAGGCAGGTTTTTTTATCTTAATGCATTGTATGCATTAAGATAAAAAGCCTTCTGTGTGCCACAGCCCCCCAATACTTACCTGAGCTCCATCTCTATCCAGCAATGTCCACGAGTGTCTCAGCAATCCAGGACTCTCCCTCCTGATTGGCTGAGACACAGCAGCGGTGCCATCGGCTCCTGCTGCTGTCAATCAAAGTCGGTTAGCCAATCAGGAGAGTTAAGGGGCGGGGCCGAACCAAAGCTCCGTGTCTAAATGGACACGGGGAGCTGCAGCTCGGCTTGGGTGCCCCTATAGCAAGCTGCTTGTTGTGGGGGCACTCAACAGGAGAGAGGAGCCAGGGGCACAGAAAAGGAACCCAAAAAGAGGAGGATCTGGATTGCTCTGTGCAAATCCAACTGCACAGAGGAAGTAAGTATCACATGATTGTTATTTTTATAGAAAAGATCACTTTTAGGTGCATTGAACTAATATATATCCTGGTAACTACTAAATATATGAACTTTGAAGACAATATGACTGAAATTCAACTAAAATACACTTTAACAATAAACAAAGTTGGCATTTTAAGTTATTTTGAGTCATTTTTTTAAACTTGCTCTACAATTTACATCATAATGATTTGACAGACAGTTCCTGTATACAGTACATTGCAGTTGCAAAAAATGCTGTAAAGTGAGAATGCTTTCCAATTATAATGAATTGTTTATCAATTAACAACCTACAAAGCTCAAAAACAGAAAAAATAATAATTAAATCGCTATTTGGTGTGTCCTGCGTCTGCCATGGAAACAGCATCAACCATGTACACTTGCACACAGTTTTTCTAAGGCGCAGGTAGGTTGTTCCAAACATCTGGGAGAACTAACCACAGTCCTTCTGTGGATTGAGCCTGATTCGGTTGCTTCTGTCTCTTCATGTAATCCAGTGGTTCTCAACTCCGGTCCTCGGGACCCACCAACAGGCCAGATTTTAAGTATTACCTTGGGGAGATGCAGACTAGAGTACTGCAATCACTGAGCAACAAATAATATCACCTGTGATGCATTTCAGTTATCCTGCAAACCTGGCCTGTTAGTGGGTCCTGAGGACCGGAGTTGAGAACCAATGATGTAATCCATACAGACTCACTTAACCACTTGCTTTTCCGCCGTCTGACGGGCAACAAAGTGGCTCGTTATCGCAAACCGTCGTCATATGACGGTGGCTGCGATAACTAGTGCTGTGAGCGCGCGCGCCCCGCTGGAGGCGCGCTCGCATGCTCACTGTGTTCAGGGGAGCGGACTCGATCGCCGCCGGCT
>BLSH010054599.1:20162-31349 GCA_018402905.1 Glandirana rugosa | reverse complement strand
AGGACCAAAATCAATTTCACAATGTGTCAAAGGTCTACAAACGTCTTGTCATCAAGTCAAACAGGGCCAAATTCAATTTACTACTGTTCTGCAAACATCTGGAAACTGTGTGTAACACTTTAACTAAAACCGGGACAATCCATACTACTGTTCTGCAAACATCTGGAAACTGTGTGTAACACTTTAACTTAAACCGGGACAAACTGAACTACTGTTCTGCAAACATCTGGAAACTGTGTAACACTTTAACTAAAACCAGGACAAGCTGAACTACTGTTCTGGAAACTGTGTGTAACACTTTAACTAAAACCGGGACAAACTGTTCTGCAAACATCTGGAAACTGTGTGTAACACTTTAACTAAAACCGGGCGAACCCATATCACTGTTCTGCAAACATCTGGAAACTGTGTGTGAAACTCTAGCAGAGAGAAGAACAGGGATATGGTTTCGCTCTGCTATAGTTTCACATAGAGTTTTTAGATGATTTTAGAACAGTGATATCATATCTGTCTATCTATCATATATGTCTTTGATTTCTGAATATCTTTAGATTGCGGCATGATGTGTTTGCTTTCTTAGATTTTTTTGCGTGCTTCACTTTGTCAGACTGCTTCTATTTAAGTGATTTTTGATTCAACTGGTCTGGCAGTAATCAGGCCTGAGTGTGGCAAGTGAAATTTAAGTCACATAAGGCCAGGCAGGTTTGGACAGTTTTTTCCCTTAATAAATGAAATTATCATTTAAAAACTGCATTCTATATTTACTTGCGTTATCTTTGTGTAGTATTAAAGTTTCAAGATCTGAATCATTTAAGCATGAAAAATAAGCCTCTGGTTCAGGGTTCAGTAATTTACACACAGGCGGAGGGATTCACACTTTTTCCCTACTACCACAATGGGTGAAGCATAGGGACTTTTGCTGTCCCTGATGACTCCCTGGCCTTTCATCTGGTGAAGGACCTTTCTTAACTCATCTTTTGATGCCATCCTCCAGGGTCTGTCTCAGAATGGAGAAACATCAGTTAGCCTAAGTATGAAACAAGAAGGTAAAGCCCCATGTTGGAGATAGGAGTAAGCAGAGCACCATTCATCAAAGTATCCAACAAAAGGTATCTATATATATGTAGCCAGGTACTTGCCTAAGAATGAGCGTGAGAGAAACACTGGCTGCAGCTTCTCTCTGTAGCTGCTTGCTGCTCTACGGTGCTGAACTGCTTACAACTATACCAGAGGAGGAGGGAGATGCTGAGCAAGAAGAGTTTCATAGAGTCAGGCAGCCCTGCACTGTGGGAACTGTAGTCCAGAGGAAAGAGACTCTACTGTAATAAAGAGCTTTTGAACTGCATTTCCCAGAGGGAAGTTGACAGGAGCAGGGGGAGGCTGCATTTTCTCAAGCTGTACAAGACACAGATTCCTCTTGCCACGGGGGGGACCGGTAAATGCACATCACTGTCCAGTGTGCACCATCACTGTATTGGCGGCCTGAGCCGGATCTGGAGTGCTAAGTTCAGTTTCATTGAACCAGGTGTGTTAGAGGGGCTGAGGTTGTTCCTGGAGTCGAGGCGCAGGACAGAGAACCCCAAATAAAGGGGTTGTAAAGTCTCGCGGTTTTTCACCTTAATGCATTCCATGCATTAAGGTGAAAAATCTTTTTTGCTGCAATGCTGCCCCCAGAGCCCCCCTTTTACTTACCTGTGCCCGATCCATGCCAGCACAAGCCTAGCAGCTTCAACCGCTGTGTCTCTCATCATTGGCACCCGCTGCTGTCAACCAAATCCAGTGACATGGGTGCGGGGGGCCGAGTCCCACTGTCTGTGTCAATAGAGCATGCAGCAGTGGGACTCGGGAGCGCACCCACCCAGTCCCCCCCCCCCCCCAGGGAGAGCGCCCATTTTTTCTGCTTTCATTTGTTATAGCTGATTGGTGTATATACACCTATCTCAGAGAAAATGAGTCAGGTGCTCAGCAAACCAGCAAACCCTGAAGTCCAGATAATCATGATTTGGGGTCAAATGATGCTCTGTCATGTCTTTTTCTTGTCTCTGGCACTTGCCATTAGTGCGTGGGTTTGGCTCCGTCCTTCATTTATGACCATTTTTGTGGACTTATTTGCTGTTGTTTTCCTGTGCTTTCAATTTAGACATTTTCTGCCAATTTGTTTTAGCTGGAACTTTGACCTTTGCACTTGATGATGTTATCACATGTAGGTGGTGATGATGGGAGGGGTTTTTAGGGTATACATGTCGTTTTGTGTCATTTCATTCTTGTCCTGAGGAAGACAAGCTTGTGTCTCATCAAAGCATCAAAATTAAACCTCAGCACTGAGTGTTCACCTTTCAAGAGCGCCGCCTTATCTTTTGGATTATATTGTTACTTGGCTTTGTAGTTTTTTTCTTGTACTTTTGGTTTACTTTTTCTTTGTATATATGTGGTGACAATGTTTTATGAAGCTTTTTCCTCCTTTCCCTCTATCTATTTTGTGTTAACCCTTTCCTCTCCCTCTCCTCTCGTTGGCTGTGAGACATGGGCTAATGATATGTAGCCCAGTGCTTAGCTGGCAGGTAAGAAGTAACAACAGAGACACCATTCTGTAACTGCTCTACTACTATGCTGGTCTATCCAGTGTCATCTCACTTATATCCACTAGAGGGAGCCAGTGGGAGACAAAGTACCAGACAGACTCTGATGCATAAGGCCCCTTTCACACGGACGGATAGAATCCAGCCTTTAGCTGCGGATAGATGAAGTTATCTACCGCAGCTATACTGGGAAAGCGCTTTCCTATGGTCCTATTCACACTCTGCATTTAGCAACGGTTTTGTTACAGCAGATTTAGAACGATTAGAAAAAATGGATTTGAATGCGCCCGGGAACGATGTAATGTAGCTATCTGCAGCTATATGCAGCTATCTGCAGGTAAAAGCAGTGCACTGTGTCACCTATGGATAGCAAGGGCAACAAGCATAGAAAATCAATAAGAAGCACTTCAGAAATGTCAAGAATGCACTTCAGAAATGCCAAGAATGTTTCCACTGCAGCTAAACGTAGCTGCACATAATTGTGGCTAATCGGAATGTACAAATGCAAGTAATCATTGTGCTTTGGAGTCTGGTATCTGGCTTGCATTTAGCAACAGCAGAACAGCCACTCGTGTGAAAGGGGCCTAACAGTGCTGGATTTTGGGAAACCTAGTTTACCTGAGGGACTTGACTATTGTAGCAGATGGGGGAAGGCCTTCAAGTCCCAGGAGCAGGGATAACAAGGGAGGAACTAAAGGTATTTTTTTCCTGGGCAGAATACAAGGGGACACTCTCTCTTTTTGTGTGAGGACCAAGTCAGTGCACACCTTATCCTAGCTGTGTGCAGTAAAGACAGAGGGCCATCAATCTTGGGCCAGGGATCGTGACCTAGCCTGTTGGGAACCGGTTCCACAGAGAGGAGACCTGCACTGAGCATACCACTAGATAGGTACTCTATTGCCAAGCATCTGGATTGGAGTTTAGTGTGCACACGGGACTGGTAAGAGGCAACTGTTTGGCTTTATACTAATGCTGAGGGCAGAGTGAGATTAGCTGTCATTTCATGTGCACCAACCCAAAGATCGGGCCCCACCAAATAGCCGGCAGTAGGTTGAGAGCCGAAGCCTATTAATGACTGACTGCTTTCATGGTGATCACCTATAGGTCTTTTCCTTAGCTAAGGACACCTTTTGCAAGTTTAATAGAAAAGTGCCTTGTTGAAACATTTACTGATTGCAGCCAGACCGGTCAGTTGTTTAGTCATTGCCGTAACATCATTGGACACTGTTTACTGCTGCTGTTATTCTTTATCTGATGTCATTCTATGGTATAGCTGCAAATTGTCTGTTATTATAATCTGATTCTTTCTCACCCCTTAACCTGTGGCAATTTACTCTACTTGCAGTCAACCAGTTTAGTGTCCATTTCTGGTGCCTTTGCATAATTGTGTGTGGGGATACTTATGCTGCCCTTAGCCACAATGAAAAGGCTGAGGTTCTTGTCCCACAGATATTTAATCTACATATCAAGTCACACCTCACAACTATTTGAGATGGGAACGAGGGACTGCTATTAGAAAAAGTATGTAGGCATAGGACACACCTCCTGCCACGCCCTCTTAAGGGAGGACTATACAACCAAAATGATTGGTTGAACCCACAAGTGCTTTTTTTTACCACTACTATTCCTTTATACTGGCTTTTTAAATTTACAAATGCAGCAATTTAGAAATTGAATGAAAGGTTTAGCTCTGGAAAACACTTTTTGAAAGATAAAAAGTGCATTTTATATACAACTATATAGATCAGACCAACATGAACATAGTTGCCAACATTGCAAAATACAAAATAGGGACACATTTTGGCAAGTGGGCGGGTCATATTCAAATTAGGGGGCGGGGCCAAGAAAAATCTCAATAGCGGTGCGCTCTGTGCGCCGCAGCAAAACATGAGTGTGGTTTATGCTAAACAGTGGGCCTGGCTTGTTGGGGGTGTGTCTCAAAGGGGTGTGGTTCCAGTCTGAGATGAATGAGGGATGGATGGAGGGAGGGAGGAAGGAAGAAAGAAAGATAGCAAGGAGAGAGAAGGAAAGAAAGACCTTCTCTCTCCTTGCTGAGGGATGGAGGGACAGCAGGCCCAGATCCTACACCACACTAGCAATATGTGTATTCCAGAAAGTTTAACAATCAGCAGATAAAGATACTCCAATCACCTGGTGTTAGCGCTTCAATCATCCCGGAAACAAGGTTGTTGTGGTGTCAGGATGATTGAAGTGCATTAATTCTATTATTACATTGTAATATAAAATGAAATCATTCAACTCACCATAATGCTGAATCAGTGGCTGCCCCGAGTGTGTCGCCTGCCACCAGATACCCTCCTTACACCAGGCATTCCCAGCAGAGTCGTTCCTTTCACCAGGCATTCCCAGTAGAGTCCTTCCTTACACCAGGCATTACCAGCAGAGTCCTTCCTTACCCCAGGCATTCCCAGCAGAGTCCTTCCTTACCCCAGGCATTCCCAGCAGAGTCCTTCCTTACACCAGGCATTCCCAGTAGAGTCCTTCCTTACACCAGGCATTCCCAGCAGAGTCCTTCCTTACACCAGGCATTCCCAGTAGAGTCCTTCCTTACACCAGGCATTCCCGGCAGAGTCGTTCCTTACACCAGGCATTCCCAGTAGAGTTCTTCCTTACACCAGGCATTCCCAGCAGAGTCGTTCCTTACAACAGGCATTACCAGCAGAGTCCTTCCTTACACCAGGCATTGCCAGCAGAGTCCTTCCTTACACCAGGCATTCCCAGCAGAGTCCTTCCTTACCCCAGGCATTACCAGCAGAGTCCTTCCTTACACCAGGCATTCCCAGTAGAGTCCTTCCTTACACCAGGCATTACCAGCAGAGTCCTTCCTTACCCCAGGCATTACCAGCAGAGTCCTTCCTTACACCAGGCATTCCCAGTAGAGTCCTTCCTTACAACCGGCAATACCAGCAGAGTCCTTCCTTACCCCAGGCATTACCAGCAGAGTCCTTCCTTACACCTGGCATTCCCAGCAGAGTTGTTCCTTACATCAGGCATTCCCAACAGTGTCCCTCCTTACGCCAGGTGCCCCCAGCAGAGTCCCTCCTTACACCAGGTGCCCCCAGCAGAGTCCCTCCTTACACCAGGTGCCCCCAGCAGAGTCCCTCCTTACACCAGGTGCCCCCAGCAGAGTCCCTCGTTAAATCAGGTGCCCTCCATGAATTCCCTACTTACACCACAGTCCCTCATTACATCAGGCATTCCCACCAGAGTCCCTCCTTACACCAGATGTCCCCAGCAGAATCTCTTGGCTCAGCCTCTCGTCAGATAATGCATTTGATTTCTGTCCCATTACAGAAGACCAGCTGTTGTGGAGGCCGATCCCAACTTGCTGAGTGGAAGACAGAAGAGGTGTAGCCCGGGTGGCTGTCAATAGAAATGGAGCTGCCACCAACCTGATCTGCCCTGCGTCCTGTTGTGGGAAAGGCAGCGGGCCAGGGGGCTGGCAGCAGCTCCATTTCTATTGTCAGCTCCCCGGCTCAGAATCTTGTTTCTTCCCCTTGGCAAGTCGGCTTCCATGAAATCTGGTCTTCTGTAAAATGTTGGCGGAGACCGGCATCACCAGTGCTGGCCCTGGACCTCTAACGGAAACTCTGCCAATTCTCCATGAGTCGGGACAAGGCAAATTTACCATGATTTTTCCTGGGACAGCCTAATAATGGGACAAGGGTGAAAATCCTGTGAAAATCTGGCCTGTTGGCATGTGTGCATAGAGGACCTTAGGAAGTAGGGCAGTGTACAGAGGACCGTAGTATGTAGGGCAATGTGTCTCCCATTGTAATAATAGGACAGTGGGATAAATCATGCAAAATAGGCAGCAGAAGAGATGTATTGAGCAAAATCTACCTCCACTTTCTTTTCATTGCCCATGGTGCTGTTTCTCACACTATCAATGAGATGGTTTACCTCCTAATGGGGTTTTGAATTACACTATGGGTTTTAGTAACTCTAACTGGGTGCTACAAAATCTGGTGCAGCTCTGCATAGAAACCAGCTTCCATGTGTTATTGACAAAGCTTAATATAACAAACTGAAGTTAGAAGCTGATCGATGCGGTTGTACATAGTAACCAGTTTGAGTAGCAATGGTGGTTTGGGGTTTTACAGCAGATGTAAAATAAATTGGCATATTATAGTACAAAACATAGTATTGTAGTAAGAACACCTTCCAATAACTATACCAAGACAGAAGAACCAAACCTTGTATATTTGACAAATATTTCTTTTATTTTGTCCATTTTAATTTTTAACAAACATTGTCAAAATGTTCATAAATAAAAAAAAATTCTGATTAAGGTAGTAACACCTTACAGTGCAATAATAAAGTGCAAAACGTATAAATACTAACAACAAGGCGGATTATATAGTGCCAAAGTCAACTGGCCTGCTTAACAGTCGTATCGGTGTGACTCAGGCTAGGTTAACACTGCTGCCAGATGTGGCTCACAGCAAGGGTCCAGTTTGTCCCCATTCACTGTTTCAAGGACGAATCGGGGCTGGGTTTTTTCATTAATTCAGCCCTGAAACAGAGCTAAAGACACACAGGACTCCTGTGCAAGCCATTTAGCAGCCAACACGGACATGTGTGCACCGTCTCCCACAATTTTCCGTCATGCGAATTGGATGCGGGGAAACCTGCATCCAATTTGCACTAGTGCCAACCTAGCCTTGGTCTATGGAATTCTTGCTGTTCAGAAGCTCAGTCCTAACAGAGACAGCTGTTATGCATTATAGCAACACAGGGCATCAACAACAGAAGCTTAAGACATTGTTTGTTTCACTCTCCTGTATGGCTACATGTACAATATGCCACACATCAGATGCAATATCCAAACTATTAGAAGACCTGTCTAAGTGCTGTATAGAATATGGAACAATTACCAATAATGTATTGTAGACTGCAAAAAGAACCATCAGCAACCAAATTAGTCTATTTTCATTACAACTCTTTAAAAACTCTCAGTACATATGGGTTGTTATTATTGCCATTGTCCTAAAGGTTGACCACTACACAATGAGTGTTAACAGTTATTTGACAAAAAGTTATATGTATTAAAAAAAAAACACCCAACACTTTGGTCGACTATTGGTCAATAAACCAGAAAAACTACAACCCAATATCCTGAAAGCTTGGTATGTTATGTGACCATAAAAGCAGAATGCAATGATTTCCACATCTTAAAACCATTATATATTCTTAATAGAAAATATATAAAATTTTTAAGCTGAGAAAAATGTTAATCTTAATGGAAAAAAAAAAAAAAAGAAAGGTAATTTTAACAGTGATGGCAGCAACACGTCTACAAAAAGTTTCGACAGGGCAAGAAAAAGCTGGCACAGTACAGTAACGGGTACCAACAAGGAAGACCTGTAAAAAATTAGTAAAACTTTTTTGTTAAAGAAGAAGTAAAGTCAAAAACACGTTTGGCTGTACTTCTGTGGATCACAGGAGTGCAGTGCGTTCTGCAGTCCTTTGACTTTTTTCAGCAGACGGTGGGCTGAAGTTGGGCAACTAAATATTGACTCCTACGGTTTAATGACTGGGATACAATTCAATTCCATGTGCATGTAAGGGCAGGTGTCCCAAAAATTTTGCTGATAGTGTTTATTTTTTTTTGAAGATGAAAGGAATGGACAAGGTAGGAAGAAAGGAAGTGAAAGAGAGAAACATTTTTTTTTGGAAATTTTTAAAACTGAATGACGATTCCTCTATTTTGTCAATGTGGCCTTACATGGTGTTGACAGCTTTAACATATTTCCGCAATAAGAGGAACTGAAAAATCATGTTTTATAAGAAATTCAACAGTTGTATTAGCACTTTCTTGTCAAGCTTATAAGAGTGGACATTTTGGCAAACTTGTGAAAGGGACTGACCAAATTGAATTAAAAAGAGATAAAAGCATTTTCATTGGTTTTCCTGCACATAAAATTGTTGCTGATGAATTGTCAAATACAGAAGATGGCTGGTTTGCAATTCTTACTGACAGAAGTAGTGACACAGGATAAACTCTTCCCAAATGTTTTATCCCATTGAGAAAACAACTCCATGAATATTGTTACATCATTGCTGGATATGTTCTTTATTAACAAGGCAATTTCGGAAGATAAATTCAACGCTAGCAATGAAGTGATTAATGAGAAAGGCCTTAATTGGAATAAAAAAGGGTAGCATAGAGCAGTGGCAGTACAGCTGTCATGACATGATCGCATGACATGATCGCATGACATGATCGCATGACATGATCGCATGACATGATCGCAAGGCATAATAGTGTGCTTATCAGCTAAATTGCAAAAACTTTTATTATTTGCTGTGGGTTGTATGTGTCATCTTGCACATTTACTTTCTGCTCAAGCTTGAAGGATTGGACATTTTGGCAAACAAGACTGAAAGTGAGCTGCTGAGAATTGACTTCTCTAACTAAGCAATCAAAAGAGATATTTGAAGTCTTTCCATTGGTTTTCCTGCACATAAAATTGTTGCTGATGAATTGTCAAATACAGAAGATGGCTGGTTTGCTATTGCTACTGATGGAAGTAGTGACACAGGATAAACTCTTCCCAAATGTTTTAACCCATTGAGAAAACAACTCCATGAATATTGTTACATCATTGCTGGTTCCCTTGCAACAAGGCTACTGACGAAAATATATTTAACGTATTCAATAAAGTGATCAGAAAGGCCTTCACTGTAAAAAATGTGTAGCATATAGAAGTGACAGTGAGGGTTTCATGATAGGAAGGCATAACAGTGTGCTTAGCAGATTGAAATTCCAACAACCTTTAGCATTTGATGTGGGGTTGCCTGTGTCCTGTTGCACATTTACTTTCTGGTCAAGCTTACAAGATTGGACATTTTGGCAAACAAGAGTGAAAGTGATCTGATGGAGATTGTCCTCTCCAATGAAACAATCCAAAGAGGTAATTGAAGTCTGCATACATCTCCATGTGCAAGGGACAAGGGCAAAACCCAGTTTTTCAAGCCGATGATCTTTGTGCCCTTCCTCAAAAAGGCGGCAGCAAAGGGAATTTGTGCTGGCATGTGGGTAGAAAGGGTAGTGGGCGGGGGGGGGGCATGGGTTTCAAGGGGACTACTGTTGCCTGTTGAGGAATAACCAAAGTATAATTCAAGGTAATGGGATAGCTGGAAGGAAGAAAGGAAAAAAGGAAGGGAGGGAGAGAAGGGGTGGGGGGGAAGGGGGTAGAGACAAGAAAGAAAGAAAGAAAGAAAGAAAGAAAGAAAGAAAGAAAGAAAGAAAGAAAGGCA
The DNA here is from genome assembly GCA_018402905.1 of Glandirana rugosa. Classification (NCBI taxonomy): domain Eukaryota; kingdom Metazoa; phylum Chordata; class Amphibia; order Anura; family Ranidae; genus Glandirana; species Glandirana rugosa. The sequence goes on along the minus strand of BLSH010054599.1, from coordinate 21,486 downwards.
GAGAAAGAAAGAGAGAGGAAGAAAGAAAAGGAAAGAAAAAAAGAGGAAAGAAAGAAAAGAGGAAGGAAAAGTGGAAAGAAAGAAAAGAGGAAAAGAAAGGAGGAAAGAACGAAAGAGGAAAGGTAGAGAGAAAGAACGAAAGCTAGAAAGAAATAAGTAAATAAAAAAGATGGAAGCAATAAAAGAGGAAAGAAAAAAGAGGAAATAAAAGAGGAAAAAAGAAAAAGAGGAAAGAAAGATAGAAAGAAAGAAACGAAAGAAAGAAAGAAAGAAAGAAAGAAGAGGAAATAAATAAAAATAAAAGAAGATTGAAAAAAGAAGAAATAAAAGAGGAAAAAAAAATAGATACAAAAAAAGAGAAAAAAAAGAGGAAAGAAAGAAAGAAGAGGAAAGAAATAAAAGAGGATAGAAAAAAAGAGGATAGAAAAAAGGATAGAAAAAACAAGAAAGAAGAAAGAGGAAAGAAAGAAAAAAGAGGAAAGACATGAAAGAGGAAAGAAAAAAGTGAAAAGAAAGAAACAGAGAAAGAAAGACAAAAATGAGGAAATAAAAAAGGAAAGAAAGAACAACGAATGAAAAAAAGGAGGAGGGGGAAATGGAGGAGGGAGGTAAAAAGGGAGGAATGGGGGAAGGGAGAGAGGAAGGGAGGGAGAGGAGGCCCCTTACAGCAGAGTAATAACTGAAGCAGCAGAGAGGGCAGGGAGTGGATGGATCAGCAGGCTTCATCTTACCTCTACTGGCTCCTGGTGTTTTACTTCATGCAGACACTTCATCCTCTTAGGCCAAACACTGTCAGGGAGTGTGTGCAAGGCAGACAGGAGGAGAGGATGGGAGGAGAAGCAGACACCCTCTATCTCTCCCTTTTGTGGGGAAGGGAAGGAACGTCAGCAGAGCAGCAGCTGTATCTGTCTGTGATCCGGAGCAGTCAGTTAGCTCACGTCCCCTGCTGAATTAGTCCTAATCACAGATTTGAATCAAAGCCAAATGTCTAGCTTACAGAACAGCCAGGACTTGGCACGGTGTTGCTGCCATCAATGTAAAAAGAACTAAAGTTTTGCTCCTACATTGGTAAATTTTCACAGTTTAACCACTTCCGGACCGCCGTACGTCGTTTGACGGCGGTACTTTGAAGTGGGATACCGTTGTTATGGTAGCAGATAGCAGATAGCTACCATAGCCCCGGTATCATTTTTTTCTGCAGGCGATTCTGCGTAAGATAAAAGTGATCTTAGCGGTGGATTCGCCGCGAGATCACTTTTATCAGCGGCGGGAGAGGTGCCCCCCCCCTCCCGCCGCTTTCCGGTCATCTCCGCCGCTTACCGGA
>BLSH010054599.1:2314-17016 GCA_018402905.1 Glandirana rugosa | reverse complement strand
TGAAGACTTGACCGAGAACTGTAAGTCTATAAAGGACTTGTTCTTTCGTGTCTCCTCCTCGACTGCAGAAATCTTTAAACACTCTCACGTGGCCGACACCTTCTTCTCTTTTGCGTTTCCAAGAGTCCGAAATAGTGTTAGGTTTTGTTGGTTTTTTTTCCGACACGTCGAAATCCCCAGAAAGCGTGTACGTCTCGGGTAAAACTGCCACCCCTAGGTAGGTAACTAGGGGCGACTCGGCTGCCTACTGTCACGTCTCTGACTGGAGAGTCTCGAGGTAAGAGGAGATACCTCTTAGCCTACTCGTGCCTGGCAGACAGGTACCCAGAAACAGACGGATGGAAGCCCTATTTTCCATCCGCCTGGCGGATCGGATGAGCATGGACAGACGGTCCGTGCTCATCCGATTCTCCATAGAGGAGAATGGAGCTCTGAGAGGTCAGTCTCTGCACTGTCATCCGTCGGCTCAGCGGGGATCAATGGATGGATCCCCACCGTCAAAATGGGCTCTGCATGTGCGAAAGACCCCTAAAGCTGCACAGCCTTTTTTTTGGTTGTTTTGGATTGTGATAAAGCCTGAGAACCTTTGCGTTTTCTCTTCTTCCACAGCCGGTGCACTCTCACAAATTTCTAAAGACGTCAGCTCCTCCTCTGTGCTTTCTTGTTCAGGAAATATCTGAATGTCAAGAGCCAGTTCAGAAGTTGATTCTTCAATATCAGGACGACTCTGTTTCTCCATTGTCATCATTTGTGGTGATACTTGATCTTGCAAAACATTTCCGTTGTCACTCTCACTATTTTCAGAACTTATTGTTATGTGCACATCGACTGACACTGCCAGATCCATCACAGGATTGTGATTGTTCAGGACAATCATCGCTTTCGGAATCCACACAATCCACTGCAATGGGGTCTACAGGTTCTACTGCAGGGTGACTGCTTGAAATTTGATGTTCAAAAAAAGGATGCATTGCTCTGCTAATTGGACCACTAGAAGTTGCTGCTTAAGGCTGCATTCACACAGGGGCGATCTGACTTGGCGCAAGTTTGCTAGGCAACTGCAGCACGACTTTCAGCGCGACTTATGCCAGGCAACTTTGCCTGTGGCCAGTCAGAGAAGGGAGGGAGGGGCTTGCCCCAAACATAAATTCTATTCTTTTCACTGTAAAGTCGCTTGCATTAATATGTGGATCCAACTTCCATTGATTTCTATGGGCACAAGTCGGATAGAATTCGCCTCGAGTCGCGCAGGAACTTCATTCTGAAGTCGGAGCGACTTAGTAGCGTACATTAAGACGGCTCCCATTCATTTCAATGGGATTTCAGATGTCAAGCGTCTTGGGGCGACTTGAGGAGACTCAAGTCGGAGCGACAGTCGCCCCTGTGTGAATGGGGCCTAAATGTTTTGCAGCAAAATAAGTCTATTATCCTGTTCGGATACATCTGTGTCTTTCCTGCGTACGGGGTTTTTTTGAAGAGGTTGAATATCTTTTTTGGTGTCCAACTCATTTTCACAGATTGAGTATCGTACTGTATTTAAAGAAGGACAAAACAAAGCTATTAGACTTACCACAGTGGACTGTAGATGAGAAAAACAATTCTTTCAAACGATAACTACATAATGTTATAGCCTTTGTCTCCATTTTAACAGTAAGGCCTCATACACACGGACGTTTTTTGACGCTGGCGTTTTCTGGCGTTTTTTGCAGCTCTCCATGTTAGGCAATGGCCCCATAAAAAAAGTTGGCATTTTTGAGCTGTAGATGGCGTCGGCGTTAATGAGCTGAAAGTAGAACCCACAGCCATCGCGTTCTGAAACTGTAACGTTTTGGCATTTTCTGGCGCCGCAAAACGCCAACTAATATTGTACCGACGTTTTTCTGCGCTTTTTTGACGCCGTTTTTAGGTTGAAAAATAGCAGAGGGATGATTTTTTTTAAAAAATGTCTATTGACGCCGATGCTCACCAACGCTCACTAACGCTGATGCATAACGCCGAAAAACACTGATTCTTTTTTTTTTCCTTGACGTCGGGCCCGACGTATTGTTTATTTTTAAAGATACGCCGTGTGTATGAGGCCTAAATGTTAAAATAGATTACAGCTCATATGATGCTATTCCTGATAAACACTCACCAGCCACTTTCTTAGTACATATGTGGAATTGGTAACCCAAATTGCTCATCAGCCAATCACATGGCAGCAACTCAATACATTTTACGCATCTAGAAGTGGTGAACTGAGCATCATAACTGGGAAGAAAGGGCAGTTTAGTGAGTTTACAGGTGGCTTGGTTATTGGTGCCAGACGGGCACGTCTCATTATAGTAAGAACTGCTCAACTACTGAGATATTCACGCACAACCATCTCTCGGGTTTAAAGAGAATGGTGGTTGCCTTTCTTGGGTAAGTATTCGCCAGCACACCAGGGATCTGCGTCCAAAGGTTCTTTATTTAAAGAAGGATCACATCACAGAGAGTGCAACGTTTCGGAGCCACGCAAGACCCCTTCGTCAGACATCTGATCTCTGTGATGTGATCCTTCTTTAAATAAAGAACCTTTGGACGCTGATCCCTGGTGTGCTGGCGAATACTTACAAATGGCTGACGCTTCCAGTATCCAGCTGGTGATCACTGCAGCACCCACTTCTACACAGCAGGCCTTACTTAGTCAGAAAGGTGTACGTTAGGAAAATTGACAAGAGTGTTGCCTTTCTATCATCCATCAGCAACCAAACTCATATAACCCCTTGTTCCAACCAAGGTATGCAAAATACCATCTCTGAATGCACAACACATCCAACCTTGAGGCAGATGGGCTACAGCAGCAGAAGACCGCATGGGGTGCCACTACTGACAGGGAAAAAATAGTAAAGCAAGCCTACAGTTCACACAGGGACAACAAAATGTTACAATAGATTAGAATAACGTTGCTGGTTATGACATTTCTCGATTCTGCAAGATTCATATGTTAGGGTCAGAGTTTGACATTAACAATATGAAAGCATGGATCCGTCCTGCCTTGCATCAACGTTTCAAGATGGTGGTGTAATGGTGAGGGTGATTTTTTTTGTCCACCTTGGTACAAATTTAGCATGGTTTAAATGTCACCGACTACCGGAGTATTGTTGCTGACCTTATCCATCCCTTTATAATCACACTGTACCCCCATCTACTTCCAGCAGCAAAAAACTTCTACAAAATGCTTCCATCACCGTGTTGAATCTATGGCGGCAAGAATTAAGGCAGTTGTGAAGGCAAAATGGGGTCCTACCCGATACTTAGCAAAGTGTAATTAACCACTTCAGCCCCGGAAGGATTTCCCCCTTTAGGACCAGAGCCCTTTTTGTGATTCGGCAGTGCGTCGCTTTAACTGACAATTGCGCGGTCGTGCGACGTTATACCCAAACGAAATTTGCGTCTTTTTTTCCCCCACAAATAGAGCTTTGTTTTGGTGGTATTTGATCACCTCTGCCTCATTTCTGATCGCCGCTATAAACAAAAGAAGAGCGTCAATTTTGCAAAAAAAACCCAAATTCTTCTTTTTGCTAAAATACAAATCCAAAAAAAAAATATAAAAAAACATTTTTTTTCACCGGTTTTGGCCGATTTATATTCTTCCTCATATTTGTGATAAAAAAAATCGCAATCGGCGTTTATTGATTGGTTTGCGCAAAAGTGGTCGCGTTTACGGATGATGAGAATTCATTTCTGGGGTTTTTATTTCTTTTTTATTTTTTACTAATAATGGCGGCGAACTGCGATTTTAGCGGTACTGCGATATTGCGGCGGACATGTCGGAACATTTTGACACTTTTTTGGGACCATTGGCATTTATACAGCGATCAGTGCTATAAAAATGCACTGATTACTGTGTAAATGCCATTGGCAGTGAAGGGGTTAACCAGCAGGGGGCGCTCTAAGGGTTAACTGTGTTCCCTGGGCGTGTTCTAACCTAAAAATGGAAGGCACTGAAGATCAATGGGGTGCATGTACAGTGCACTTTTTTGTATAATATAAATAGCAAGTCCACAGAAACAATTAAGAACACGATTATTAACATCAACACGTTAGGCTACATATCACAGATAACGCTGGTGTTCAAGTGCTATTTTTCTACTTTCAGTTTTGAAATATTAGGAATAATAGAAGAGATACAAATTGGCTGAATAATAAAAGAATAAATCACATTTAAAAAGGTCACCGTCACTTATAAATAAAAATAGCATTATTGAGAAACTTCCCAGAGCACGCGTGTGTGCGCCAAATGGGGCCACGCCTAAGGCACCTTGTGTAAGGAAGTCTATAGACGCCCTCCCAGTACAATAGAACCATGAGCTAAGCTGGCTTTCAGATACATTGTGCTAGTAAAGTTGTTCCATTAATTCAGAGCAACTACTGACTCAACCAGAATGACATTCAATATATCTAGAAAATAAAGAAGGGCCTAACAAGTTGTTGACCACAGTGTTCTGCTTAACCACTTCAGCCCTGGAAGGATTTCACACTTTAGGACCAGAGCCCTTTTTGCGATTTCGCACTGCGTCTCTTTAACTGACAATTGCGCGGTCGTGCGACGTTGTACCCAAATGAAATTTGCGTCCTTTTTTTCCCCACAAATAGAGCTTTCTTTTGGTGGTATTTGATCACCGCTGCGTCATTTCTGATCACCGCTATAGACAAAAGAAGAGCAACAATTTTGCAAAAAAACCCAAATTTCTTACTTTTTGCTAAAATACAAATCCAAAAAAAAAAATACAAAAAAACGTTTACGGATGATGAGAATTCATTTCTGGGGTTTTTATTTATTTTTATTTTTTTTACTAGTAATGGCAGCGATCTGCGATTTTTAGCGGTACTGTGATATTGCAGCGGACATGTCGGACCATTTTGACACTTTTTTGGGACCATTGGCATTTATACAGCGATCAGTGCTATAAAAATGCACTGATTACTGTGTAAATGCCATTGGCAGTGAAGGGGTTAACCTGCAGGGGGCGCTCTAAGGGTTAACTGTGTTCCCTGGGCGTGTTCTAACTGTGTTTGGGCTGCCCTAGCAGGGGAAGGGAAGTGATCACAGCCCTTCCCCCTCTCACAGAACGGAGGTCCGTGTTTACTTACACGGACCTCCGTTCTTTCACTCCGGGGGGGCATCGCGGGTGGACGGCAGAGATCGAGTCCGCCACACCCGCTCCCTGGCCTCCCCCGGACACAGTGAGCGTGCGAGCGCGAGCTCACAGTGCGCGATTGCACAGCCGCCGTCGTATGACGGCGGTTTGCGTTATCTGTACACTTTGTCGCCGTCAACATGGGGTTGGCAGTCGGCAAGTGGTTGAAGCTGCATTCTGCCCCCCACCGCCAGCAATGAATCAATACAAGTCAGCAGCCACACATACTGTAGCAGCTGACTTAATATTCCGACACCGACATGTTCTATAATTCAGCCATGTCGGCACCCCACCCCATTGGTCCATCGGCTCTTAAGTGCTGACGGCGCGCCATTGCCAGTAAGGGAAAACAGCAGTGAAGCCGTGCAGCTTCACAGCTGGTTTCCTTAATGGGCACATGGGGGTTAGGGGGGGGGGGTTGACCTTCCCAATAATCTCGCTGTAGCAATGTTTTGACGAAATCACCCAGAAGTGGGGAAGGGTAGCTTTCAAAAACAAGATGTGGGGGAGTCAAATTGGGTGAAACTCCTTTTTAACAATTTTTAAGTAAAAAAAAAATACTCACAGAGGCGTTGTAAAAGACGGTCAGAGACTGCTGGCACTACATGAGGATCCAGAAGCACATACCTCAAGCTGGGCAAAAACAAGCTCACAGCAACACCGTAGTTCTGTGTCGCGTGGGACAATGGCACCGTATAATCTTTGGATTTGTACGAGCTTAAGGGGAAGCAAGGATCAAATAAGACATTACACATCCACAAGTGATAGATACACCGCTGTAATAGAAGGTCAGAGACTGCTGCCATTAACGGTGAGAGGGTTGGGTGAGAGGGTCAGAGACTGCTGGCATTACACATGAGAGGGTCAGAGACTGCTGTCATTAGAGGGTCAGACTGCTGTCATTAGAGGGTGAGACTGCTGGCATTAGAGGGTCTGAGACTGCTGTCATTAGAGGGTCAGGCTGCTGAGATTAGAGGGTCAGACTGCTGAGATTAGAGGGTCAGACTGCTGAGATTAGAGGGTCAGGCTGCTGAGATTAGAGGGTCTGAGACTGCTGACATTAGAGGGTCAGAGACTGCTGACATTAGAGGGTCAGGCTGCTGAGATTAGAGGGTCAGACTGCTGAGATTAGAGGGTCAGACTGCTGACATTACAGGGTCTGAGACTGCTGACATTAGAGGGTCTGAGACTGCTGACATTAGATGGTCTGAGACTGCTGACATTAGAGGGTCAGAGACTGCTGACATTAGATGGTCTGAGACTGCTGACATTAGAGGGTCAGAGACTGCTGAGATTAGAGGGGCAGACTGCTGACATTAAAGGGTCTGAGACTGCTGACATTAGAGGGTCAGAGACTGCTGAGATTAGAGGGTCAGACTGCTGACATTAGAGGGTCTGAGACTGCTGAGATTAGAGGGTCAGACTGCTGACATTAGAGGGTCTGAGACTGCTGACATTAGAGGGTCAGAGACTGCTGGCATTAGAGGGTCGGAGACTGCTAGCGCTGTACAAGGATCTAAAAGCACATACCTTAAGTTGAGAAAACAGAAGCTCACAGCAACACCGTAATTCTCTACCGTGTGGGACAATGGCACCGTATAATCTTTTGATTCGTGAGACCTGAAGGCAAGCAAGGATCAAATGAGACATTGATACACCGCTGTGAGTGAAGGACAGACTGCTGGCATTAGACATGAGAGGGTCACTGCTTGCATTAGAGGCTCCAGAACCACATACCTTAATTTGGCCAAATTGAAGCTGCCCCACTGCCCCCCCCCCCCGCCGTATGGACCACGCACCACAGCTTCACATCAATCACCTCTTCCCTCCCCCCCCAAAAAAAAAAAATAGTCATGTGTCCGCATAGAGTGACAATTACTCTCACCCACAAAAAACACAAAAGAATAATGTAAAACACCGGCTCCACCACCATTAACCAGTTGTCCCCACAGACCAGGCCACCCACCACAACAAAATGGAGATTGGTCTTTTGATGGACACATGTCCTTTCTCAGACATTTCTTTTTAGACCATGACCCCCCCCAAAGAAAAATCTCCCATCAGCCCGTCAGCCAGTTGTTCCCATGCTGTGCACCCACTGCCCCTTCCTGTCAACCCCCCTACCTACCTATGGGAAAAAACACACACACACAGTCCCATAGGAGACTTCCTAAACCGCCCCCCACCATTCATATTGAACCGAGGAGAAGATTTTTTTTTTTTAAATCCACAAAAAATATACAGGGTCACACAGACATGATCAGCAATCCCCCCCCCCACCCCCCCACACACACAAAATATGGGATGGAAGGAGGTTAGGTCCACAAATCAGCCTTAGATAGCTAAGGTTACCCCCCTTCCAAAAGCCCATAGGTGTCCCCTGGTCACACAGGCATGTCTCCCGGTCCCCAGTGTGAGTCAGGGCAGACTGACCTCTCTCGTTCTCTCGTCACCTCCAGGAATCATGAATGAGGTGGCGGCAGCCTTCTCAGCAGGACTCCGGCGGTGGTCCCCGGTAGCTCCTCCGCGGCGGGCGGCTTCTCTCTCTCAGTCTCAATGCTAGAGCACAAGTCATCGCGTCTACCACAGCTGCAGGCAGCTGTTCGCAGCTCCATGCCACACAGGTAGCCCTCCTCTGCCCAGCAGCACCTTCCTCTGACCTCCCATGTGCTCCGACTGCACTCAGTGTCTGGGCGGGCTGGCGTAGTAACGTACATAGCCATGCCCCCGCTTGCTAAACTGGCGAATCAGAGACGCTCATCATGTCCCTGGGCAACAGAAGAAGGGCTGGGGAGGTACTCTGGGGCAGGAGGAGGACCCGGATCATGTTGTAATATCCGGCAGTGAGTTACAGAGACTAACATTAACATTTTCAATGCCAGAAAATTCCCAATGGTCGGGACAAACGTAAATTGGTCGGGACAAAGGTAAAATATCGGGACTTTGACCGGGACAACGTAAAATCGGGAATTAGGTCCTGAAAATCGGGAATGTCCCGGGAAAATCGGGACAGTTGGCAAGTATGTGATCCTTATGGTGGTTGCCGGGAGCAACAATAATTGTACTAATTCACAATAGATATGTGTAGCGCTTACCAAAAATGATAATGTGTATAATTCCTAAATAATTGTGCAAACAAAAAACATCTATGCTTATCCAGGGAAAAAAATATATCAGTGGATCTAAAAACGTAAATAATGTAAAAGAGTAGTACCTAAAATTAACCACAAGATGTCACCTGTGATCCAACTGAATTCCACTCAATGAAAATCTTTCCATGTATGTGTATAAAAATCGTGCTAAATTCAGATAAAATGCAAATTCAATGAAAAAACGAATTCCTGGTCCAAACAGGTAAGTTAAAGATGTGCTAAATACAAATAAAATTGCAAGTGCAATAATATTTCCTAATTCATAGAGAAATTCAAATACAAATGATAATAAAATTTTACATAATAAACGATTTATAGCAAGCAAAACAGTGGTAATGGACCAGAATAGATCAAAGTGAAGTCCGCTGTATATATAGATATGAAGAAACGATGGTAGGCAATTCACAATAGTCCCAAAATAGGAAATTTTCAGAAAGATATAATAGTGGAAAAGAGTTCCAAGTGATCTAATGCTTGCTTCTATCACATGTTGAGTCACTGCACACAGAAAAGCAGGAGACTTCCACCAAGGAAGGAGAGGGAGGGACAGAGTGGCACAGCCCGCTGACTGATAACCCGTCATGCTTCACCCGTGGTGTGCCCTAGCCTCTCACCTACCAGAGCGACCCCAATGGGTCTAGCCAAGCCTTAAAGTAGATAATAAGAGAGGTCAGAAATACTGACCAATAACTCAAGAGGAGTCCCCTTGGACTTTAAGGGCAGAAAAAATATGTTGAAAGGGAATAGGAAAGTAAAATTCAATTTCTTTAAGTACAAATGTTAAAAAGTCAATGGGGTATACAAAGACATATCAATGAACAAGTTTACAGTCATGTTATGCACATACAGGAGTACCACAATGATGTACAGTGTAGAAGTATACAATACTCAATGCGTAGGGGTTACGAATCTCTATGGCCACATTGAAGTGAGGCCAGATGACAGGTCCCATAGACATCCCGACATGTTTCGGAGTTTAAGAAATCCTTCTTCAGGGGGTAGTGCATTGACATTTAAGCATAATACATCCTATCTGTAAATAAAGCATGATACAATGAAGGACAGGCACAAGTCTATCACATGCATAGATATAGTGCAGTAAATCATAATAAATCGCTTAGAGGTTCCCCATTGGTGAGATGGTACACTTATGGATGCTGTCTGGCATCCGTCCACTTGGACTTTGTCCATTGGTGGCGGATGACCGGTACCTGCTCCCCCTTAGTCTGGATTGGCTACCTGTAAGGTTTACTTCTTATATAATCAGGTTAGTAAGCTCAATGGCTGCATTCAGCCCACACCTATTGAACGAATGACACCAGGTAATATATTACTCATCTCTCCAGATATTTCTTATTGCATCCATTCACCCCACACCATTGGGTACTAACTTTGTTATATTATCCATACCATTGGACTTTTTCATGCTTGGTATATGTACTTATTTCATACTGCCATTTTTTTAATTTGTTCTCTGATATATATATATTACTGATACTCAGGCAGCTTTATCCCCTATGGGGGTTGGCAATGTAAACTATACTCTCAACCTACTTATACAGGTGTTTGTACCTATAGTACTTATTTATATTTTTGTTCATGATGGTGCAAGTGGGTTGGAGCCCTATCCACGCCACAGCCGCTGATTTGGGTTGCGGCTGTCTGCTTCAGTTTGACCCCCACCCATGCTCCACCAATTAACCCCCTCTACCTCTGCTGTATTAAGTTTTTCCTTCATTATATTGTATGCTTCCTTTAAACCTGTAGCACTGATTTTATTGTTTCCAATGCTCAGTAAGCTTTGCCCCTATATTTCCGGGTTGCGTTAGGTATAGATGAATGTTTTTTTCTACCTCTATGCCCCCCTGTGGACTCTATTTCTTTAGATACCCATTCTACCACTATTTTTCTTTTATCAACCAGCTACACACCACTCTCTGTGGTAAGCCGGTATAGCCGCCCCTTGTGGCTGCACGACTTTGGTGTCCATTGTGTCAGATTCCTAGGTGGCCTGGCAGTTTTGGAGCATTGTTCCTAAGCGCTGTTTCATACCTACCCAGTGACTGTCACCTACCACATATGTAAGTGTACCATCTCCCCAATGGGGAACCTCTAAGCGATTTATTATGATTTACTGCACTATACCTATGCATGTGACTTTTGCCTGTCCTTCAATGTATCGTGCTTTATTTACAGATAGGATGTATTATGCTTAAATGTCAATGCACTACCCCCTGAAGAAGGATTTCTTAAACTCCGAAACATGTCGGAATGTCTATGGGACCTGTCATCTGGCCTCACTTCAATGTGGCCATAGAGACTCGTAACCCCTATGCATTGAGTATTGTATACTTCTACACTGTACATCATTGTGGTACTCCTGTATGTGCCCTTAAAGTCCAAGGGGACTACTCTTGGGTTATTGGTCAGTATTTCTGACCTTTCTCAGTCTCTTTCAATTGATTATAGGACGTTGGCAGAATATTGTCAGTGAGCTTCCATGATATCTTTGTGTTTTAAAGTAGATAATAGGATCTTCTCCACTCAGCGTCGATGATGTCTCTCTCTATTCAGATACTATATAGGGGGGCAATGGTCATCAGATCCACCTGGAATCCACGGTCTCCCTTGATCCCCAGAAATAATATTCACCTCTCAGGCGTTCATACATAAGGATAGAAGGGACTCTATAGTGTAGTATATAAAACTTCACATTTATTGAAAATAAATTACTTACATTAAAAACTGCATCAATCAGCATCAAGCCGACATGTAGCATAAACAGATAGGACTTCCGATCTCGGCCGCGACCGGAAGTGACGTCACCTTACTCGTACAGAGCACTGTATTTAAGGAGGCCTTCCCCCTGCCAGCCTCAGATGGCGATTGGCCTGGGCTCCTTAACATACACAGAAATTGACACCTCCTCATCCATCCCCCCTTTCCTGGAACAAATGGGAGGAGTATCCAAGGGGTGCCCTTCTCTGCAATCTCCAACCTACTCTGAGCCACTCCCCTGCCCAGATCAAAACATTCAGGCCTGCACTTTATGTCAGGCCTGGCTAAATTTTTGCCTCTCCTAGCAAAAAGACCTCTCAAAAAGTGCCAAAAATTTGGGGGCGCTACAACATGAAGATGGCTGGGCCTACTCTATATCTGACTTCCCCCAGCCACTGGGTAATGCGTTCACCACAATGTGATGGTCTGAGGACGGAAAATACAAAAGATTAAAGCGGTTGTAAAGTCTCCACTTTTTTTTTTTCCTTAAAAAAAGTAACATGTTATACCTACTATACCTGCTCTGTGCAATGGTATTGCACTGAGTGGTCCCAAACCTCCTCTTCTCAGTTCCCCTGATGGCCCTCTTGGCTCCTCCTCTTCTGTGTCTGCCCTCATAGCAAGCTGCTTGCCATGGAGGTGGGCATGCTGACTCACTTCCAAGCTGGACTCTACATTGTGCCCAAAAGTTGCTAAAGTGTGTAGCTCAAAAATCCATCGGGATTCCGATTGGCTGAGCTTAATAATTTTATTATCGCCTCGCTAATGGGGTTTGAACTTTTCTATCGCACATACAGTTAAACATGCAGGATCCCTGTTATGAAATGTATCATAGTGCTGAGACAGATTATGTTTACTAAAACCTTTTATAATATTTTGCACATGCTCTCTCAAACATACTTTTATTTTGGAGGGAGAAATTGATAATTGTAGAATATATACTTTGTGACCTGTAGAGGACTCTCTCCTTTGTCTATTGCGTTCTGGCCGTAGGGATTTAGGTGTTTAATTAATAGGCCATATGATGGTAATTACTGAGTTTTACCACTAGAGCTCCTCTTTTTTCCATTTCTGCTGTATTTATTTAGTGATTTTAATCAGACACATTATTGGTTGTAAAATACGTCTTAATGTTCCTAAATAGCCTTAACCATCTTTGGATTGCATCCTCGTCTATCTAATATTGTCCTCTAGTTATCTTATTATTTGCCCGATTGTTGCTATGACTACCAGGACTATATATAATGCTGGCTACGTTCACCGGACTCCAACCCTTTGAAGAAGTCACGTGATCTGTAGGAGCCAGGTGACGTCACTTCCGGTCGCGGCCGAGATCGGAAGTCCTATCTGTTTATGCTACATGTCGGCTTGATGCTGATTGATGCAGTTTTTAATGTAAGTCGTTTATTTTGAATAAATGTGGAGTTTTATATACTACACTATGGAGTCCCTTCTATCCTTATGTATGAACGCCTGAGAGGTGAAGATTATTTCTGGGGATCAAGGGAGACCGTGGATTCCAGGTGGATCTGATGACCATTGCCCCCCTATATAGTATCTGAATAGAGAGAGACATCATCAGTGCTGAGTGGAGAAGATCTTATTATCTACTTTAAGGCTTGGCTAGACCCATCGGGGTCACTCTGGAAGGTGAGAGGCTAGGGCACACCACGGGTGAAGCGTGAGGGGTTATCAGTCAGCGGGCTGCGCCACTCTGTCCCTCCCTCTCCTTCCTTGGTGGAAGTCTCCTGCTTTTCTGTGTGCAGTGACTCAGCATGTGATAGAAGCAAGCAGTAGATCACTTGGAACTCTTTTCCTTTATTATATCTTTAAGAAAATGTCCTATTTTGGGACTATTGTGAATTGCCTACCATCGTTTCTTTATATTTATATATACAGCGGACTTCACTTTGATCTATTCTGATCCATTACCACTGTTTTGCTTGCTATAAATCATTTATTATGTAAAATTTTATTATCATTTGTATTTGAATTTCTGTATGAATTAGGAAATATTATTACACTTGCACTTTTATTTGTATTTAGCACATCTTTAACTTACCTATTTTGACCAGGAATTCGTTTTTTCATTGAATTTGCATTTTATCTGAATTTAGCACGATTGTTATACACATACATGGAAAGATTTTCATTGAATGGAATTTAGTTGGACCACAGGTGACATCTTGTGGTTCATTTTAGGTACTACTCTTATACTTTATGATTTTAGATCCATTGATATTTTTTTCCCCTGGATAAGCATAGATAATTTTTGTTTGCACAATTATTTAGGGATTATACACATTATCATTTTTGGTAAGCGCTACACATATTTATTGCGAAATAGACTTTTGGTATCAGGTTCACTTATCTGTGTTGGCAGCCAGGGCCGATCCTAGGGTCACAGGCGCCTGGGTGCAAAAATATTTCTGGTGCCCCACATGGGCGTGGTTATCTTACTAACTCCTCCCCTTTACAAATGTTTCTATGGCAATGACTCAAATACAGAGATGCTCTCCTAAGGAGTCTTCATTGCCCTGGGATCATCCCATGATCTCTTAAAAATAAACAAAATACAGAAAAAGAATAAAGCCGCGCTGAAAGATGTAAGAAATAGTCCTCAATAAGGCATAAAGGACTTTCAAATGTTGATCAAGCACCCCGTGCACAGCACACTCTGTGAATCCACCACCGTATAATGAGGGGGCTTACCAGACCATGCTGGAAGCCCAGCTTATGATGATAATAGGATTCTCTCACTGCTCCACTGCATTCCCATAGAATCAGCCTCAGCCGGATACAGTTGAATCCCAGCAGCAGCTCACTCACATCAAGGCCCTATTTTTCTTTCCACCACACGGCCCTCCTACTTTGCATTCCCCCACCAGCACTGTCCGCTCCTCATCTTCTGTCACAATCTGCAGGGGTCCTCACATTCGCAGGGCAGTCTTGTTGGTGGCCTGTGGTAACTAATATGAAGATGTGCCAGCCTTGCGTGTAGTTACCACAGGTAACTACACAGGTGGTGGAAAGAAAAATAGGGCCAGAACCCTGCCTTCCCATAGTCAAACAGAGGGATTGTTGCAAGTAAAGGCACGTATATGGGATACCTTTTTGCCTATTTGTGAACCTGCCTTGATGTGAGTGAGCTGCTGCTGGGATTCAACTGTATCCGGCTGAGGCTGATTCTATGGGAATGCAGTGGAGCAGTGAGAGAATCCTATTATCATCATAAGCTGGGCTTCCAGCATGGTCTGGTAAGCCTCCTCACTATACGGTGGTGGATTCACAGAGTGTGCTGTGCACGGGGTGCTTGATCAACATTTGAAAGTCCTTTATGCCTTATTGAGGACTATTTCTTACATCTTTCAGCGCGGCTTTATTATATTTTGTGGTATTTTCATCTTCTAGCCGCTGCTACCTTATTTGGACTATAGTGCAGTTTACTATTCTCTGATACAGAAAAAGAATACTCTAAAGCCCCGTACACACGGGATGACGATCGCAC
Source organism: Glandirana rugosa (assembly GCA_018402905.1). NCBI lineage: Eukaryota > Metazoa > Chordata > Amphibia > Anura > Ranidae > Glandirana > Glandirana rugosa. Next base: position 2,413 of record BLSH010054599.1, on the reverse strand, counting down.
GTACGATCGTGTCAAAATCGTATGTTGGCTGTTGTGTCTAGAATACTGACTGCACTACACGATCGTACGACCACAGGAGAACATTCAGGTGCATGTAAT
>BLSH010054588.1:7613-20948 GCA_018402905.1 Glandirana rugosa | reverse complement strand
GGGGGGGCGGAGTGCCCAGTATTGAAGTGGTTAAGGGGGCAAAGCCTTCTGGGGCTGAAGGGGTTAAGGGACTTTTAAGGTGCAAATAGACAACAAATATGTATAAAAATACTCAAAATGTATTTGACAACATTAAAATTCATGGGTTTAACACTCACATATATCACACATTTATCACATTCCGTGTGCAAAACTGATGCTGGAGGCACGAGGAAGCAAGCAAACTAAAGACATAAACACAGTCCATGAGTCTTTATACTGTTTGGGCGTGGAAACTCCAAATAGATATTTGAATTAAGTTTCAGCTTTCCTCCAAGGTCTCCTTAGGGGAATTAGATCCACTCTTGGACCATTTATCCCCTCTGTGGCTGCCTAGTATGTTGTTCAGATCAATACTGCATGGGTTTCAATTATCACTATAAATTCTCAGATTGAAGCATATATTCCTGAAGAAGCTGTGTACTAAATCCGGCGAAACATGTTGAGTGGAGGCATCAATTTTGCACACGGAATGTGATAAATGTGTGGTAAAATGTGATTGTTAAACCCATCAATTTTATTCAGATGGATTTTAATGTTGTCAAATAAATTTGGAATATTTTTATACATATCCGTTGACTATTTGCACCTTAAAAGTCCATTAAAAACTTTCACAATTTTTCTAGATCAAGACTTTACAATCACTTTATAGCAGAGTTCCACCCTGTTAAAAGTCAGCAGCTACCAAAAGGGTAGCTGCTGCTGACTTTTAACAATTGGCCACTCACCTGTCCCTCGTTCCAGCGATGCGGCTGCCCGAGGGCTCGCTCGTCTCCCCCTCCCCTCAGCGGCGCCAGCATCACAAATGTGGGCACCCAGCTTTGGCTTCAAAGAACCAGAACCTGAGACACCGAATAATTTGGGGATTCCACCTCCCATTCTCGCACCAGGAAATGTAAGCCTTCCAGGTGCGGTGGTATATCTTCCGGGAAGTGGCCTTACATGCCTTGAGCATGGTGGGGATCACCGAGTCCGAGACACCTCGATCCCTCAACACCTGGGATTCAATAGCCAGGGGACGTCCGCCACCATTCGTACCACGTCTGCGTACCAAGGGCGCCTTGACCAGTCTGGAGTTACGAGAATGGTCGGTATGCCCTCTGCTTCTATTCTGCGTAGGAGGCGCGGAAGCCACTTGAGGCGGAAAGGCATAGATGAGCCGATACCAAGCCCACGGAGCCACTATAGCATCCGCCAAGGGATCCTTTGTCCTGCTCACGAAGGTCTGCACCTTCCGATTGAGACAAGATGCTAAGAGGTCCACGTCTGGTGTGCCCCACCGCAGACAAATCTGATGGAACACGTCAGGGTGCAAGGACCACTCTCCTTTGTCCAACCCCTGACGACTGAGGTAGTTCGCCTGCCAGTTTTCTACGCCCAGAATGTGAACGGCCGAGATTGCCGGCACATGGAGTTCTGCCCACCACAGAATGTGAGCCACCTCCAAGGCCGCAGCCAAGCTACTTGTCCCGCCATGCTGATTCACATATGCCACTGCCGTGGCATTGTCCGACTGGATCCGGCCAGGGCACCCGTGCAGCCTCCTCATCCAGTGGGACAGGCAGCACCTGATGGCCCGAAGTTCCAGGACATTGATCGGGAGACGAGACTCCTCCGGGGACCAGCGGCCCTGGGCCGACAACAACCCCCGGGCTCCCCCCAGCTGGTCAGGCTGGCATCCGTCGTAACCACCGTCCAATGAAGGGGGAGGAACAACTTCCCCATCCAAAGGGGCGGAGCCCACAGCCACCAGAGCAGTGAAATCCTGGTCTGGCGGTCCACCCTGATCAACCGATCAAGGGACAATGGGGACTTGTCCCACTTCAGAAGAACCTCCTGCTGCAGAGCATGGGTGTGACACTGGGCTTACGGAACCGCCTCGAAGGTGGATACCATGAGCCCCAGAACCCGCATGCAAAAGCGTAGGGAGGACCATTTCTGGGACAGCAGGGACTGGACCGCCGACTGAAGCGTCTGTAGCTTGGTCGATGGAAGGAAGACCTACGCCTGGGCTGCATCTAGGATCAGGCCCAGATACTCCAAATGATGTGACGGAGTTAGCACCGTTATTGGGAGATTTATCACCCAGCTGAACTTCTGCAGAGTGTGCATGGTGATCGTCACATTGTCCCTAACGGGGTGGAGCCAACCCCGCTCGCAAGAGGAGGTCATCCAGGTACGCCACCACCGCGATGCCCCTCTGCCTCAACCCGGGCCATTAGCTTGGTGAAGACCCCAGGCGCAGAGGCCAGGCCAAACGAGAGAGCCACAAACTGATAGTGATGCTCCCCGACCACAAATCTCAAGAAGCGCTGGTGCTGAGCGCATATGGGAATAAGCAGGTAAGCATCTTTGATGTCAAGGGAAGCCAGCAAATCACTTTGGTGCATTGCCGCCACCACAGAGCGGACGAACTCCATCCTGAACTTTCATACACGTAAAAAGCAGTTGAGAGCCTTTAGGTCCAGGATCGGCCGTAACCCATCATTCTTTGGAACTACAAACAGGTTGGAGTAAAACACTGGGAAACGTTCTGAGGTCGGGACAGGGACCACTACCCCTTAACAAAGCAGGTCCTGCACCGCCCCCAGCAAGACCTGCAGCCTGCCCGGGGGAAGCCGCATAATTGAGGTAAAGAACCTGTCTGGGAGACGGGAACGAAATTCTATTTTGTACCCTGACAAAATCACCTTGTGCACCCAGCGGTCCGAAATGCAGGAAGTCCACTGGTCCGCAAACCCCAGGAGACGTCCCCTCACCCGAAGGACAGGCGGGAGCAACACTTCATGCTGAGGAGGACTTGTCCTCTGGCTTGTCATGCTTGCGCTGCCAGGGATGTTTCTGTTCACCCGCGGGAGGTTTGGCAGGCTTACTCCTCCTAGTCTCTGGAAGAAAGGTGCTCTTCCCACCGGTGAGATCCTTTATGATCTCATCCAGGGTGGCTCCAAAGAGCCGCCCACCCTGAAAAGGCAAGTCCGCCAGGGCCTTCTTAGATGTCTAGTCCGCCGACCAACACTTCAGCCACAGCAAACGCCCGTCATTGTAGACAAACTTATCAAAGTAAGGCAAATAAGGGAAAACCTTAGCCACACGGGCCGGTTTATGTGACCCAAAGGGAATGGTCACTCCTGCGAAGCTCCAGCTGTCTCTTCCAGCTTCAAATTATTGTGCACTGCTGTAATCAGGGCACCTACTAGTGCCTTCTCGTGCGCCGCAGTGGCCACCGAAGATTCATCCTCGCTATCAGAGGAATCCGGGGCCTCGCCATCCGACAGCTCAAGGGGGGTCCCCGTCATGGTGGAGCCCACTTCAGGGTCCGAGTCTTCACCAGAGGAGGGGAGGTAGGGGCCACTTTTTAACCACATTACACCCACAGGCTGTCTGTACCCGGGAGACAAAGGACTCCAGGACCGCCGACAGAGCGTCAAGGGGGACAGCAGTCCCTGAGGCACTGGCTGCAACCACAGAGAGGTCTGGTGGGGAAGCACTCGCATCAGCTGCCATTGCGTCACCCACCCTGGTAACACGCCACCTAACTGAGGCATAGGTACCCGGTAGACCAGGCACCCCCCACCCCAAAACGCTGCGCTGGCTTCCTGCAGGAGGGTAACCCCAGGGGGGACTCACCACCTGCCTGCTCAACTGTCCCAAGGAGAGGGGGCCGTGCCTGCTGCTGCCCACTGCAGCCACAGCCTTGCCTGCTCCACACGTGCTGCTGTGTCTCTGTGCCTTGCTGAGGGGAGAAACGGCTCCAGCCTGAGCTCAGGGACCGCCCCCTCACACACAGGAGTCAGATCGTGTGCACAGGCCAAAACCATGCGGCCGACCACAACAAAATGGCAGCCGCGACTATGCCAAAATGGCCGCCGGACGCGGTTACTGCCCGGACCGGCCGTCCACATGGCGGCTGAAGCAGCAGGAGGCAGGAGGGTGAGGGGTGCAGCTAAAAACCCCAGGGGGGACCAGCGGGAGCGCAGCACCGGAAGGGGGTGGGGGGAAGGGGGGTGAAGAGAAAGGGGGGGGGGAAGCAGCCCGCCAGCCTAACACCCTGGGGGGGAACCCGCCTGCTCTCCCCATACCCCAACAGGAGTTGGGGGCGTACTTACCCATCCAGTCGGGTGGAGCGAGTATCCCACCCGAGACAGATTTGCCTCCCTGTCCTTTCCGGGGGGAGCTGTCGGCCATGGTAGCACTGTGACACGGACCCAATCGTCGCCGGGTCATATGTACTCCGGCAGGACGTTTAACCCGTGGGGCCTCCCCATCCAGTTAGGGGCCTGTCGCGGCCGACCCAGCACGGAGCTAAGGTCTGCGCGCGCTCGATGGCCAGGCTTGGGAGACTACCTGGATCTATATTATCCAGCCTGTCACCCAGCACTTGATTGCAGTCTTCATCCGAAAACACAGCAGAGGTACCACAGGTCCCAGCAGGGAGCCAGGTCCTACTCCCTGCACTAGATAGAAAAAACTGAGCTAGCTGTTGCAGGGTGGAGGGTTACTGCCAGTGAGGACTGCCCCCTGGGAGGGGCAGCATAACCCAATAGTCTATGAGCTGCTGTGTCCGTCAATGAACGAAAGAGAAGCCAACACGGCACATCACTCTGAACACACCATCACCACCATGAAACATAGTAGTGGCAGCATCATGTTGTGGGGATGCTTTTCTTCAGCAGGGACAGGGAAGCTGGTCAGAATTGATGGGAAGATGGATGGAGCCAAATACAGGGCAATCTTAGAAGAAAACCTGAGTCTGCAAAAGACTTGAGACCGGGGCGGAGGTTCACCTTCCAGGAGGACAACGACCCTAAACATACAGCCAGAGCTACAATGGAATGGTTTAGATCAAAGCATATTCATGTGTTAGAATGGCCCAGTCACAGTCCAGACCTAAATCCAATTGAGAATCTGTGGCAAGAGGTGAAAATTGCTGTTAACAGACGCTCTCCATCCAATCTGACAGAGCTTGAGCTATTTTGCAAAGAAGAATGGACAAAAATGTCCTCTCTAGATGTGCAAAGCTGGTAGAGACCTCCCCAAAAAGACTTGCATCTGTAACTGCAGGGAAAGGCGGTTCTACAAAGTATTGACTCAGGGGGGCTGAATACAAATGTACCCAACACGTTTCTCATATTTGTAAAAAATCATTTTCCCTCCACTTCTCAATTATGTGCCACTTTGTGTTGGTCTATCACATAAAATCCCAATAAAAAGGGATTTTATTAAAACTTACCGTAAAATCCTTTTCTCCGAGTTCACTGACAGACGCAGCTCTTCATTGAATTTGTGGGGTTTTATGTTCGTCCAACTAGGAGTTAACTAGGCAGGGAAAAGAATCAGCTGGCCCCTCCCCTGGGGGCCGTCCTCTCTTCCTACATCAAACCCCCTCACAGTATAGCTCTTCAGTTCGCACTCAAGCCGTACCAAAACAGAGCCCAGAGGGGTGGGTGCTGCGTCTGTCAGTGAACTCGGAGAAAAGGATTTTACGGTAAGTTTTAATAAAATCCCTTTTTCTCCTTACGTTCACTGACAGACGCAGCTCTTCATTGACTTTGTGGGGACGACCCCAAGCTGTGTCAAAAAAGAGGGGTGGGTAAACGCAAACAACAGTACCCAACTGAACCTCTGAGGAGGCGCCAGTCGCGCCTACACTGCCGCCTGCAGAACTTTGCCGTGACCGGAAAAGGGGGAACCTTGCCCCGAACAGAATACGCATGGGTCACGGTTTTTCTAATCCACCGAGAAATCGTTGCCGAAGAGGCCGCCAATCCTTTACGCGGGCCCTCTGGCAGAACAAACAAGGCGTCAGCTTTACGAAAGGGAGCTGTAGCAGCCAAGTACACCCGTAAAGCCCTTACTACGTCCAAGGCATGCAACTCGAATTCCTTCGGGTGCGATGGACGAGGGCACAATGAAGGCAGAACAATATCTTCATTGATATGAAAAGAAGAGCCTACCTTCGGGAGAAAAGAAGGAAGGGGTCGCAAGACCGCCTTATCCTTATGCACCACTAAATAAGGAGACTTGCACGATAGGGCAGCCAATTCCGACACTCGTCTGGCAGAAGTGATGGCAACTAAGAAAGCCACCTTCTGCGACAGAAGCTGCAAGGGAATCTCCCTGATCTTTTCATAAGGAGGTTTTTGAAGAACAGAAAGCACCAGATTCAGATCCCACGGAGCCATCGGGGGTCTCACCCGAGGCGCCACATGTCGCACACCTTGTACAAAGGTACGAATCAGAGAGTGCAAAGCCAAAGGTCTCTGAAAGAGAATGGCCAAGGCCGAGATCTGGCCCTTGAGAGTACTCAAGGCCAAATGCTTATTCAGGCCCTGCTGTAAAAAGGTCAGGACCCTAGAGACGACAAACGAGCGAGGGTTATAGCCCTCCGCCTCGCACCAAGCAATGTAAGTCTTCCAGGTGCGGTGATAAATCTTACGAGAAGTGCACTTGCGAGCTTTTAACAGAGTAGGGATCACGGAGTCGGCCACTCCCCTATCCCTCAGCACCTGGGACTCAATAGCCAAGCCGTCAAAGCCAGCGAGGGTAAAGCAGGGTGCAATATGGGTCCTTGAGACAGGAGATCGTCTCGCATCGGAAGCCGCCAAGGGGCGTCTGCCACCATTTGCACCTGATAGCAGATCATCTTGATTGCAGTAAAAAAGAAAAAAGAAAATAAAAAAGAAAAATGGTCATAACAGGACGGTGTTCCCTATAGGGAAGCCAGGTCAACTCCTTGCGAACTAGGCATTGAAACTGAAGAGCTATACTGTGAGGGGGTTTGATGTAGGAAGAGAGGACGGCCCCCAGGGGAGGGGCCAGCTGATTCTTTTCCCTGCCTAGTTAACTCCTAGTAGGACGAACATAAAACCCCACAAAGTCAATGAAGAGCTGCGTCTGTCAGTGAACGTAAGGAGAAAATACATTTACATTTTTGGTTGTAACATGACAAAATGTGGAAAATTTCAAGGGGTATGAATACTTTTTTAAGCCACTATATGTATTAAATAGCTGCCAGTGCCTGAGCATCTGACAGCAAGGTTAAGCAATTTTTAGGCTCCGCTTGCCCATCTGCATGCCCGGCACCGGTATAGCGGGTCCCACCAGGAAGAGGGGCGGGAAGAGAGCGGATACACGTCCGCTCTAATCCCTTTTTTGTTACTGACCTGTAAGTGACATCATACAGTTGAGTTTTCCCCCCGGCCATCAAGGCTGGGAATGTAATGCAGTGTGGTTGGCATCGCATTACATTCAGTGGAGCTCAGGGGAGACACTGGGGGTCTTTTAGACCCTGCATGTCTCATTAAAGAGAACCTGTCACCAAAAAATCATAACATAGGGGACTGTTTGTCTCAAATGTGATGGGAAAAAAAATGTTAAGTAAAGTGAAGTAAAAAAAGAAAGAAAAAAAGTTTAATTGTAAAAAGCAGCATTTAGATGCAACAAATGGATGAAAAAAGGTGAACTCAAGTATTCATTTAAAAAACAAATGGCAGTTAGGGTTTACATCGACTTTAAAGGTAATAATGATACACTTTGAATGCATACAGTAAGTGGCTGTACTTACCAGTTTTATTGAGGTGTGATCATCTATAGCCAAGAGGCCATGGTTGAGTTCCACCTCAGCACCAACCTCCATGCCATGAAAGAGATCCATGGTAAGACGTTACTGCGTCACAGCACCCTGTCAGGAGACACAAGCCAAAACCGATATTGGTTCAATGAAAGTTGCTTCCAATTTTAATTGCATGCTAGTAACTTCTCAGGCCTTCAAAGGCTCAACTACACATTCAATACTGCTGCTTGAACGCATTTGTTGTAAATCCAGAAGAATCAAATTGTTTTGGAGTTTTGATCAAGTGGTAACGGGAGTAGGGCTTCATAAAAAGACTTGGACCCTTGGTGTAGAGCAGGGGTCTCCAGACTTTCTAAACAGAGGTCCCATAGACCGTCCTTCAAACTTAAAGCGGAGTTCCACCCAAAAGTGGAACTTCCGCTGGTTGGATTCCTCCCCCCTCAGGTGTCACATTTGGCACCTTTCAGGGGGAGAGGGGGAAGAGGACAGCTGTCTTTAGACAGGTCCACACATCCGGGAGCTCGGGCCGGCTGCCGCGGCAATTGACGTCAGCAGCCCGGCTCCCTCCTGGCCGCCTTGTGCATGCGCAGTAAGGTGCCCAGCATGAAGCTGTAATGCTACACATCCGGGTTCCCTTACCCGCAATGGACGTGGCTGCACCCGACCCCGATCCGAAGATCGGCGGCGGGTGCCGACACCGATGGACTCCAGGACAGGTAACTGTCCTATTATTAAAAGTCAGCAGCTACAGTATGTGTACAGTGTGTGTAGCTGCTGGCTTATTTTTTTTTTTCCTGGCGGAGGAATACAATGGATCCAGTCTGTACCTCTTCAGGACATTGGTAGATATGGTTCCCTAGAGAGACAAACTCTTACCTTATTAGTCTATCACATGCTCCTGATGAAGTCTCAGTAATATCCACTTGCCGCCCGTGCACTAAAGCTTTACTGCTGCAGTGCGGCCAGCTGTGCAAAATCACCTTTATATCATGTGATTCTGCCTTTCTGGATAGGGGGCACGTGTGTGCGCCCCAGCCCACCCGGCTGCACTGTCATTGGCACCCTTACATGCCGATCACTGGCTCCGGATTGAATAACAGAAGAGAGATCTGTGTACGGAAACACAGACCTCTCTCATGACAGCAGGGATGTGCTGGTTTTTGTCTCTACAAAAAAAAATAAATAAATAATGGCACATTTCCTAGTAAAACAGCACACAGTACACAACAATAACACTCCCTAGGCACACAGTTAACCCTTTGATCGCCCTAGATGTTAACCCCTTCCTGCGTCATTAGTACAGTGACAGTACATTTTATTAGCACTGATCATTGTATTAGTGTCACTGGAGTTCTCAGTGGCAGTCAGTTCGCACCCAGCCTCAGACTGTCCGCCACACAATCAATATTTTCCCCGTGTTTTCTGTAATAAATTAATTCCTACAAACATCATCCCCATCTAGTGACCAAGATGCGGTATGCTATACTATACTGCATTTTGGCCAATAGATGGCGCTGACGGTTACAGGATTTGATCTATTACAGAAAACACTGGGAAAATTCATCCAGGTTGCACAAGTGTGTATGAGTGACATTCTTCTAAGGAACGTTTTATAAACAGACCCCTCGGCCTTCAGTCGTGATATTTTATATAGCCAATCACCAAACTCCTTGCTGAACTTTCAATATCTTTATAAATCACTGCGAGGGGGGGTAATTTTTGTCCATATATTTACTTACCTTTTGTACTGACTATTCAAGGAAGTTAAAGATTCAACATTCATAAGTGTGACATCTGAAAGACAACAAAATATATACATTATAAATATTAAAATATTAAACCCTGATAAAAAAATGATGCCTTTGACGCATTACTGTAGATTCTCACCAACTTCTGTTCCCTACATGTGATTGGCAATGACTGCCCATCTGCTAAAACTATTTAAAATGAATGCCAAGTGGGAAGATCCTTAGACACTGTGACTGTTGAGTGGCTTTAATTATTATGTATCAGGTCCATCATTCCAAACGGATATCGCACCCAACGCTTAATTTTACAGCTTGTATAACAGTGTAAATTTGCTGTCCCCTCCAAATAACTCAACACACAGCCATTAATGTCTAAACCGTTGGCAACAAAAGTGAGTATACCCCTAAGTGAAAATGTCCAAATTGGGCCCGAAGTGTCAATATTTTGTGTGACCACCATTATTTTCCAGCACTGCCTTAACCCCCTTGGGCATGGAGTTCATCAGAGCTTCACAGGCTGCCCCTGGGGTCCTCTTCCCCTCCTCTATGACGACATCACGTAGCTGGTGGATGTTAGAGACCTTGCGCTCATCCACCTTCTGTTTGAGGATGCCCCACAGATGCTCAGTAGGATTTAGGTCTGGAGACATGCTTGGCCAGTCCATCAGCTTTACCCGCAGCCTCTTTAGCAAGGCAGTGGTCATCTTGGAGTTGTGTTTGGGGTCGTTATCATGTTGGAATACTGCCCTGTGGCCCAGTCTCTGAAGGGAGGGCATCATGCTCTGCTTCAGTATGTCACAGGACATGTTGGCATTCATGGTTCCCTCAATGAACTGTAGCTCCCCAGTGCCGGCAGCACTCACGCAGCCCCAGACCATGACACCCCCACCACCATGCTTGACTGTAGGCAAAACACACTTGTCTTTGTACTCCTCACCTGGTTGCTGCCACACACGCTTGACACCATCTGAACCAAATCCATTTATCTTGGTCTCATCAGACCACAGGACATGGTTCCAGTAATCCATGTCTTTAGTCTGTTTGTCTTCAGCAAACTATTTGTGGGCTTTGTTGTGCATCATCTTTAGAAGAGGCTTCCTTCTGGGACAACAGCCATGCACACCAATTTGATGCAGTGTGCGGCGTATGGTCTGAGCACTGACAGGCTGAGTGTTAGGAAAATGGACTTCCTGGCCGTTTCTGGCTTCCCGCGCGTGGCAATGGCGCCAATAGCAGCCATTTAAGCAGGACAGCACCAGGAAGCAAATGCTGTCCATTCTACAGCATTACTGTGTTCCTGAGTGACCCGTTCTGAGCTTCCTGTTACCTGTGACCCGGCCTGAACCAGATTTGCTTGAACTCTGCCTGCACCAACCCCCGGCTTGCCTACGACCACTCTTCTGTCTGATCCCTGTGTACCTCAACCTGCCTGCCAACGACCCTGCCTGCACCGACCACCCGATTGCCTGCTCCTCCTGCACTGCCTTGCCTGCAAGTTACTGACCCGGCCTGCATCACTACTCTTCAGTCTAGCATGGACTTCTGGACGACATCTTACCATCACCTGTGTCTAATCCAGCCCTCGTGCTCCCCTGTGCTCCAGCGCTCCCTGTCTACTCTACCAGGGGTTCTGGAACCAGGGCCGTAATAGAGGTTGCCTTCTGCATAAGTCAGACTCTACCATCAGATACGTGACACTGAGCCCCCACCCCTTCACCCTCTGCAGCAATGCTGGCAGCACTCATACGTCTATTTCCCAAAGACAACCTCTGGATAGGACGCTGAGCACTGCACTCAACTTCTTTTATCGACCATGGCGAGGCGCTGTTCTGAATGGAACCTGTCCTGTTAAACCACTGTATGGTCTTGGCCACCGTGCTGCAGCTCAACTTCAGGGCCTTGGCAATCTTCTTATAGCCTAGGCCATCTTTATGTAGAGCAACAATTCTTTTTTTTTTCAGATCCTCAGAGAGTTCTTTGCCATGAGGTGCCATGTTGAACTTCCAGTGACCAGTATGAGAGAGTGAGAGTGATAACACCAAATTTAACACACCTGCTCTCCATTCACACCTGAGACCTTGTAACACTAACGAGTCGCATGACACCGTTGAGGGAAAATGGCTAATTGGACCCAATTTGGACATTTTCACTTTTGTTGCCAGCGGTTTAGCCATTAATGGCTGTGTGTTGAGTTATTTTGAGGGGACAGCAAATTTACACTGTTATACAAGCTGTACACTCACTACTTTACATTGCAGCAAAGTGCCATTTCTTCAGTGTTGTCACATGAAAGGATAGAATAAAATATTTACACAAATGTGAGAGGTGAACTCACTCATATATACACACATACACTATATTGCCCAAATCATTGGGACACCTCTCTTTATGTACACATGAACTTTAATGGCATCCAAGTCCCAGTCTTATTCCTTAGGGTTCAATATTGAGTTGGCCCACCCTTTGCAGCTATAACACCTTCAACTCTTCTGGGAAGGCTGTCCACAAGGTTTAGGAGTGTCTATGGGAATGTTTGACCATTCTTCCAGAAGAGCATTTGTGAGGTCAGGCACTGATGTTGGATGAGAAGGCCCGGCTTGCAGTTTCCACTCTTATTCATTCCAAAGGTGTTCTATCGGGTTGAGGTCAGGACTCTGTGCAGGCCAGTCAAGTTCCTCCACCCCAAACTTGCTCATCCATGTCTTTATGGATCTTGCTTTGTGCACTGGTCCAAATCATTTGGAGGGGGTATTATGGTGTGGGTGCTTTTTCAGGGGTTGGGCTTGGCCCCTTAGTTCCAGTCAAGGGAACATTTAAGGCGTCAACATACCAATACATTTTGGACAATTTCATGCTCCCAACGTTGTGGGAACGGTTTTGGGGGGGGTGGCCCCTTCCTGTTCCAACATGACTGAACATCAGTGCACAAAGCAAGGTCCATATAGACATGGATGGAGAGTTTAGGGTGGAGGAACTTGACTGGCCTGCACAGAGTCCTGACCTCAACCTGATAGAACACCTTTGGGGTGAATTAGAGGGGAGAATGCAAGCCAGGCCTTCTTGTCCAACATCAGTGCCTGACCTCACAAATGCGCTTCTAGAAGAATGGTCCAACATTCCCATAGACACTCCTAAACCTTGCGGACAGCTTTCCCAGAAGACTAAGACTGGGATGCCATTGAAGTTCATGTGCATGAAGATTGCATGCAAACACCACTTCCAGACACACACATTGGGACTTGTAGTTCCACAAAACCAGAAGGCACAGATTGTGCAGACATTCTATATTATTACAAAGGCTGCATGCAAACCACCACCTCCTCCTCCATCTGACAGGTCTGCTGGGACCTGTGTGCATAATCTTTGCCATTTCTCTAGGACTACACATCCCAGCAGACCTGTCAGGTGGAGGAGGAGGTGGTGGTTTGCATGCATCCTTTGTAATAATATAGAATGTCTGCACAATCTGTGCCTTCTGTTTTTGTGGAACTACAAGTCCCAGTGTGCATGTCCAACAGAAGCTGTGGTCTGCATGCAATCTTTGTGCACACGTGTGTGTGTGTGTTACATACATATATATATATACACACTGTATAATATGTGCTGCCTAGGTCTGATATGAATGCTGCTACTTGTAGTTCCACAAAAGTAGAAAGCAAAGATTATATTACAAAGGGTGCATGCAAACCACTACCTCCTCCATCTGATAGATTCACTGGGACTTGTAGTTCTGAAAATAGCAGAACACCAAGCGCTTCTGTCTGCCACAGAGGGTACATCTGGGCTGTATTACAAAAGCTGCGTGCAAATTGCCACCACCTCTCAGAAGCCACAGACTGCACACTGACCGCAAAGGCAAAGCACCACCGCCACTTGACAGGCATGCTGGGGCTTGTAGTTTTACAAAAGCAGACACCCCACAAGTTTGTGTTTTCTCCTCTATCAATGCCATAGGAAATAATAAGACTGCAGGGG
>BLSH010054530.1:466729-485542 GCA_018402905.1 Glandirana rugosa | reverse complement strand
CACTTAGTATAGTCCCCCCTCAGAATAGACCCCCTCTCCCTTAAATATGGACTACTCTACTCCCTCAGTCTAGTCGCCCCTCCACTAAATACAAACCCCCTAGTCCAGACCCTCCTCGGTACGCACACTGTGCCCCTCCTCTGTCCATCTACAACAGAGTACAGAACAGACCTTAGCTTGGCATGCACAGCAGCGTCCCTCTCCCGGTCTGTGTTCATGTAGCCGAGGAAAGGGATGCGGTGTAGCGGACGCGGCTTTGACTTCAGTCTGCTGTGCTGTGTGAGACAGGGGCACCGGGTCAGCGAGATGTGCTGGTGCGGTGTCTCTGCCGACGGGTGTCACTCCTCTGGCGATCCGCACCCCCCTAGGAACGCCATAACAAAGTGCAGAGGAATGCATCATCAGTACGGAATCACTGTTGTATCAAGCGCAAGAATTTTAGCACCAGCAGCTAGTGACCCTCCCACACATGCGCAGTAGAGAGAGTGACCTTGGAACGCACTCTACTCGGAAATACCATGGGGCTGTGGAACGCGCAACAGCCTTAAACAAAGTCTCCAGGCGCCGCTCGCCACATTACGTCTCATAAGCTCGGACGGCTGAAAGGTAATGAACACATAAGAACAAATGCTGACCATAATGAACGAATGAATGTTATTTCATGATATGTGACATCACAGGTGATTACTTATTATTATTAGTCATTGCACTTATTTCACATTGATTTCTATTGACCAGTAGATTATAAACATTCAATAGAAAAGGTATAGCTGTATAGGTGCTTTCAATATAATTTCCTATTGTATTACTGGACACTTTTCAGACACTTTAGCTTAGGTACATTGACATTTGCAGGCACAAGGGAGCTGACGTTGTTCGGTGCTCGGGAAGCCATAGATCATAGCTGTTTGCTCCTGTACTAGAGTAAATGGAAATGCACTTTCTTGGTGCCTCCATGGCAGCATAGCTGTGCCAAGCTCTGCCTTGGCTCCTCCCTCAGGACTAGTGAATATTATCAAAGAAAAAGGCTGGTGCCCTCCCAGCATTCTCCTTTTTATCCTCATAGTCAGTGAATGGAGGTTGAACGTCCTTACCGCTGCAGTCGGCAGCTTCCAATCGGGTTCAGCCTCTCCCGAATGTCTCGGGCTGTCTCTTAACCACTTCAAGACCGCCTGCCATCATATTACAGCGGCCGTTTGAAGTGGAATACTGTTGTTATGGTAGCAGATAGCTACCATAACCCCCCAGTATCGTTTTTTTTCCGCAGGCGATTCTGCACATGATAAAAGTGGTCTTGGCTGTGGATTCGCTGCAAGATCACTTTTATCAGTGGCGGGAGAGGTGCCCCCCCCCCACCGCATTCCGGTCATCTCCGCTGCTTACCGGACCCACCGGCATAGATGACCAGGTCCTCTCCCCCCAGTGTCCGTGAGCCGAGTGAGCGGCAGAAGCAAAGTCACAAGTCACTTCTGCCCAATGCTCTTAAAGGGTCCATTTTTTTTTTTTTGCTCTGTCATTTTTTTCTAATTATTTATTTATTCATTTTTTTTTTTTGCTGTTTACTGTAAATATGAGACCGGCGTTCTTTTCAACCCCAGATCTAATATTTAAGAGGTCCTGTCATGCTTTTTTCTATTACAAGGAATGTTTACATTTAAAAAAAAAAAAAAAGAACAGTGCAAAAATAAAATTAAAAAGTCAAATAAATAAATAATTAAAAAGAAAAAAATTTTTAAAGCACCCCGTCCCCGCGAGCTCGCGCGCAGAAGCGAAAGCATACATAAGTCCCGCCCACATATGAAAACGGTGTGCAAACTACAAATGTGAGGCATCGCCACGATCGTTAGAGCGAGAGCAATAATTTTAGCACTAGACCTCCTCTGTAACTCAAAACTGCTAACCTGTAGAATTTTTTAACGTCGCCAATGGAGATTTTTATGTTGCAAAGTTTGTCGCCATTCCGCGAGCGGACGCAATTTTGAAGCATGCATTTTGGGTATCATTTTACTCGGCGTAACATTATCTTTCACAATATGGAAAAAAAATTGGCCTAACTTTACTGTTGTTTTATTTTTTAACTCAAAAAATGATTTTTCTCTTACGTTCATTGATAGACGCAGCCTCTGTTCATGACACATGGGGTTTATGCACATCCTACTAGGAGTAGACTAGGCAAAAAGAAAAAAAGCAAGCTGACCCCTCCCAGGGGGCTGTCCTCACTCAGCATATAACCCCCCAGCTTTGCATAGCATATCAGTTTTTTTATGCCTAGTGCAAGGAGTTAGACCTGGCTCCCTTATGGGATCTGCGGTTCCCCATTTTTTCTTCTTTTTGCTTTTCTCAAGCTATCTGATGAAGACTGCTACCAAGTAGCCGGCTGGGGCATAGAGGATAACTCAAATCCTGAAATTTCCCCAGCACGGCCGACGGATGTGAGCTACCCTTAGCTTTGGCGGGGTCCGCCGCATCGTACCCGTTCCATGCGGGGGGGTGAACCCCACTTACGTCCGAGTGACCGGGCTGCGCTCGCGTCCAGGGGCGTTTCTGGCCTGCAGCATCCCTCTCCACTTGAAGGGAGGAAGGTCTGTTACCGGGTGGCTACCCGCTGCGCCCGTCGGGAATGGTGAGTGACCCCCCTCCCCCCCTGGGGTGCGGAGGGGGGGCGACTAGCAGTACCGTAATTCCCGTGGAGGGTCCTGGGGTCAAGGTGTTCTTTCCTATTCCCCCCTCCCCCCCCCCGCGCCGCACCTCCCGCACAAGCGGTACCGCCATGTGGCGTTCCGCCGCCATTTCGCGGTGTATCGCTGCCATTTTCCCTGAGCCGCGTCTGGCTGCCATTTTGCCGTAGCTGCGGCCATTTTAATGGCTTGTTTGGCCTCTTGTGACTGCTGGGTGGCCATTTTGCCGTAGTCGCGGCCATTTTTACCATGTGCTTTGGCCTCTTGTTACCGCTCGGCGGCCATTTTTGGTATGTCCCACTGATAGAAAACGTGCGTGTCGGCGCCATTTTTCTCTTCCTGATCAGCGGTGCACACACAGTGGCAGCAGCTTGGCAGTGGCGGACAGCACACCTACAGTGACTGTGGACCGCCATGTGACTGTAGAGGGCATACAGAACAGCAAGTATAGCTAACTTTTCCCTGGGGTGTCGGTGGCGGCGGTGCAGAGTCCTCCTGGGCATATCCTGATCGCTCTTGTTGGGGCAGCATTGTGGGGGTGTCATGGCCCATAGGCCTTCAAAGTGTTCCAGTGGTTCATGGCGGCTGAATTTGCGGGTTCTTCTCCAGAGGGGTCCGCAGAAGCGCAAGCTGCGCTGGGACCTCTGGTTCCCCTGGATCAGCTAACATCCATTTTGGGAGAGTTTTTCGCCTGGGGGGTACCGAGCCAAGCCAAGGGAGTGACTAAAAAGCGTCCACCCCCTTCTCCTTCTGAGGAGGAACCTGAACCGGAAGGGGGCTCTGTGGTCGCAGGGACCCCTGTGGAGCTTTCAGATGTTGAACTGGAGCCCTCAGATGGTGAGGAGCACCAGGGGACCTCAGTGGCGCGCGAAAGGGCATTAGTGGCCTCCCTGATCACCGACATCCCTGAGTCGTTACGACTGGACCAGACTGGGGAGTCGCAAGAGCCTACCTGCGTTTGTGGGTCTTTTAAACTGACACGGACCCCTAAGGTGTTTCCTTATATCCAATTTTTTGACCAGTTTGTGTACAAGGAATGGCAGCGTCCGCAGAATTCCTTTTCACTGCCCAAACGTTTCTCTGTGCGCTATCCTTCTGAGGACAGCCTTTTGAAGAAGTGGGCATCCCCCGCAGTGGACCCTCCGGTGGCTCGCCTGAATAAGGCGATGAACATTCCGTTGGAGGGGTCACCATCCTTTAAGGATCCAGCCGATAGACGGACGGAGGCGGTGTTCAATGCATTGTTCTTGGTGGCGGGGAGGGCCATGAGGCCGGCTCTGGCGTCGGCCATGGTGGCGCAGTCGCTCATAGAATGTGCGACGGAGTTGCACAATGATTTGGGCTGCAGGTGCTCCCCTGAGGCTTGCAGCGGGCAGACCACCTAGTGCAGGGTCTCCATTACCTATGTGACGCAGCTTTGGACCTGCTCCCTATGCTGTCAAAGATGTCTGTTTCTGCAGTCATTATCAGACGGTTATTGTG
Source organism: Glandirana rugosa (assembly GCA_018402905.1). Classification (NCBI taxonomy): domain Eukaryota; kingdom Metazoa; phylum Chordata; class Amphibia; order Anura; family Ranidae; genus Glandirana; species Glandirana rugosa. The sequence goes on along the minus strand of BLSH010054530.1, from coordinate 481,382 downwards.
GTTGCGGTGTTGGTCTGGTGACCACGCGTCCAAAAAGGGCCTCACGGACCTCCCTTTTCAGGGTGGTCGTCTTTTTGGGGCGCAACTGGATGAAATCATTTAGGATTTCACCGGGGGGAAGAGTACTTTTCTTCCAGAACCCAAGCGGCAGGATTACGGCCGTAGGCCGGGGCCTTCATCCTCGGGCCAGAAGCGTTTTTTTTTTTCGTCCGCCCGGTTCAGCAAGCGGCCCTGGCAGCGCAAGCCCGATAAGACGGAGGACAAGTCCTCCACATGATGGGTTGTCCCCGCCTGACTCTCGGGTGGGGGCCGGCTTCTGGGGTTCGCAGACCAATGGACCGCTTGCATCTCCGATCAGTGGGTGCGGGAAGTGGTGTCCTCTGGGTACAGGATAGAGTTCAGTACTTTACCCCCAGACAGGTTTTTCCCATCAAACTTAAGGCTCCTTCCGGGGCGTCGGGAAGCTCTGCTGGGGGCTGTTCAGACGCTATCCGAACAAGGGGTAATTGTGCCGGTCCCTCCGTTGGAAAGGTTCCACGGTTTCTATTCGAACCTCTTTGTGGTACCCGAAAAAGGTGGGGTCAGGCCAGTTTTGGACCTGAAAGCGCTCAATTCACTTTGTGAGAGCACGGAAATTCAGGTTGGAATCAGTCCGCTCGGTCGTGGACGCCCTTCACCAAGGGGACTTCATGGCATCTCTGGACATCAGGGACGCTTCTCTTCATGTTCCCATTTGTCTCCGGCATCAGCGTTTCCTACGCTTTGCGGTAGGGGATCTACATTACCAATTTGAGGCACTTCCCTTCGGTCTGGCCTCGGCTCCTCAGGTCTTCACCAAGCTGTTGGCTCCGGTGCTGGCTCTATTGAGGCAGAGAGGCATTGCTGTGGTAGCATACCTCGACGATCTGCTCCTGTGAGCGGAGTCAGCTTCGGCTCTAGGAGGACAATGTTGCTATCACCATGGCCTCGATGAGAGACTTCGGCTGGCTGATCAACCTGCAGAAGTCGACATTGATCCCGTCCTGTCGTCTGGAATATCTGTGTCTATTATTGGACACGGAGCAGGCAAAGGTGTTCCTACCTCCGGACAAGTGGCTGACGCTACAAGCAGCGGTGCGATTCCTGCCATCACGTCGGTGGTCCTCCTTACGGTTCTGTATGCGGGTGTTGGGGCTCATGGTCGCCCTACAGTCACACTCGGCTCCTACAGCTGATCAAATTGGATCATCAAACCAGGGGGTCATTGACCTGGTGGCTCTGGGCCCCGGCATTGACTTTGGGAAGGTCGTTTCTTCCCCTGAATTTGTCAGTAGTCACGACGGACGCCAGCCTATCAGGCTGGGGAGGGGTCCTGGGGCAGTGGTCTGCTCAGGGCCGTTGGTCGACGCAGGAATTGCGCCTTCCAATAAATGTGCTGGAGGGCATTCAGGCTCTGTCTCTCCCACTGGTCGGCAAGGCTGCGCGGCCTCCCGGTTTGGGTTCAGTCGGAACCATCAGGGCGGAACAAGGAACTCGGCAGCAGCTGTGTAGGCGGCCCACATTCTGAGGTGGGCAGAACTTCACGTGCCGGCAATCTCCGCCATTTACATCCCGGGCGTAGAAAACTGGCAAGCGGACTTTCTCAGTCGCCAGACTCTGGATCAGGGGGAATGGTCTCTGCATCCAGAAGTGTTCCTCCAGATTTGCAAATGGTGGGGCATGCACGCTCTAGTCGCACCTTGGTCCCGGTACAGGCTTCTGTACATCTTTCCTCCTCTCAGGCTTCTATTGCGGCTCCTGCACTGAATAGAAGCGGAGGGAATCCCGACAATCTTGGTGGCTCCGGATTGGCCTCGGCGCCCTTGGTACCCCGACGTGGTGCGGATGGTAACGGACGTTCCCTGGCGGCTCCCGCTTCGCGAAGATCTGCTGTGGGGGACCCATCCTGCACCCTGCTTTACCCTCGCTGGCTTTGATGGCTTGGCTATTGAGTCCCAGGTGCTGAGGGATAGGGGCGTTTCTGACTCCATGTTCCCTACCATGCTTAAGGCGCGTAAGTATACGTCGCGCAAGATATATCATCGCACCTGGAAGGCTTATATTGCCTGGTGTTAGGCGGGGGGGGGGGTTGGAACCCCCGCTCTTTCTCTATATCCCGGGTGCTGGCCTTCTTGCAGCAAGGCCTGGATAACAATTTGGCTTTGAGTACACTCAAGGGTCAGATTTCGGCTCTGGCGATTCTTTTTCAACGTCCTTTAGCTACACATTCTTTGATACGTACACTTGTACAGGGTGTACATCATGTAGCTCCTCAGGTGGGTTTTTAAAATTAGTACTTTTTGTACTGCAGAAACCGCCATATGAGAAAATCCGGGATATTCCCTTACAATTGCTGTCACAAAAGGTGGCTTTTTTGGTGGCAACTACATCCACTAGGCGGGTGTCTGAGTTGGCGGCTTTGTCATGTAGGTCTCCCTACTTGGTCCTTCATAAGGATAAGGCGGTGCTGCGCCCTTCCCCTTCGTTCCTACGGAAGGTGGTTTCCTCTTTTCACATTAATGAGGACATTGTTCTCACTTCATTGTGTCCACACCCGTCTCATCCCAAGGAGATTGCTTTGCACTCTTTGGATGTAGTAAGGGCTCTGCGGGTGTATTTGTCGGCTACAGCTTCTTTTCGGAAGTCTGATGCTTTGTTTGTACTGACGGAAGGACCGCGCAAAGGTTTGGCGGCCTCTTCAGATACTATATCCCATTGGATCAGACAGACGGTGAACCATGCGTATACTGTTCAGGGCCAAGAACCCCCTTTTCCGGTCACGGCTCTTTCCACCAGGGCGATTAGCACTTCCTGGGCTTTCAGACACCAAGCCTCTGTGTCTCAGTGTGCAAGGCGGCTACATGGGCCTTGGTGCACACTTTTGTTACATTTTTACAAGGTGATGTGTCAGCATCCGTGGATGCTGCTTCTGGCTGCAAAGTTTTGCAGGCGGCGGTATAGGCGTGGCTGGCGCCTCCTGAGAGGATTCTGTTGGGTACAGTTGTTATTGTTTACCAACCCCTCTTGGTGGACACTGCTTTGGGACGTCCCCATGTGTCATGAATATAGGTTGCGTCTATCAATGAACATAAGAGAAAATAGGATTTTATTAAGAACTTACCGTAAAATCCTTTTCTCTGAGTTCATTGACAGACGCAGCACCCACCCCCCCTGTGCTGCGTTTGTAGGGCTTGTTACTAACTGATATGCTATGCAAAGCTGGGGGGTTATATGCTGAGTGAGGATGGCCCCCTGGGAGGGGTCAGCTTGCTTTTTTTCTTTTTGCCTAGTCTACTCCTAGTAGGATGTGCATAAACCCCATGTGTCATGATTAGAGGCTGCGTCTGTCAATGAACTCAGAGAAAAGGATTTTACAGTAAGTTCTTAAAAAAATCCAATTTTTTTTTAAAAAATTGTGCTTGTAAGACCGCTACGCAAATATGGTGTGACAAAGTTTTGCAACGGCTGCCATTTTATTCTCTAGGGTGTTAAAAAAAAAAAATGTTTGGGGGTTCTAAGTAATTTTATAGCAAAAAAAAAAATGGCTTTAACGCACCCAACTCCAAAAAGAGGCTTGGTCTTAAAATGGTTAAGTAAGAGCGCCTATCTGCATTTATATACTGGCATTTGCTCAGGCTTGCAGCAAAGAAAGCAGCCGTATTTAATTTTTACTTACCCTTCCAGGTCTCTCTCCTGTAATCCATCCCCTCTCACTTCCTTTCCTGAAGGTACATAATATAACTGGGTGCTAGCATTTATAGGTAAGTTGTTCCAGGGAATATCCGATTGTCTCTCGGGGGGTCAGGAATGAATTTTCTCAATCGTTCATTGACGGACGCAGCCTCTATTCTTGACATGTGGGATTTATGCACCTTTCACTAGGTGTGGACTAGGCAGAACGTATTTCAGCTCGAAGCAGACACAGCCCCTCCCAGGGGGCAGTCCTCACTTGGCATATCCAATGCACTTTTTGTTGTGGCGGATGGCCCGCGTAAGGGGATGGCAGCCTCGTCAGCCTCCATTTCCCGTTGGATACGACAGACGGTGACCCGTGCGTATGCTGTTCGTGGCCAGGAGCCCCCCTTTCCAGTCACGGCTCACTCTACGAGGGCGATTAGTACTTCCTGGGCCTTCCGACACCCGGCATCAGTTTCTCAGGTGTGCAAGGCAGCCACTTGGTCCTCGGTGCACACTTTTTCCAATTTTACAGAGTTGATGTTGCAGCGTCTTCTGATGCTGCTTTTGGTCGCAAAGTTTTGCAGGCGGTGGTGTGAGGCGCGTCTGACACCTCCCGGAGAACTCTTTTGTTGGGTACTGTTGTTGTTGTTGCCCACCCCTCGTTGTGATACTGCTTTGGGACATCCCCACATGTTAAGAATAGAGGCTGCGTCCGTCAATAAACGATTGACAAAATAGGATTTTTTGACTTACCGTAAAATCCTTTTCTCTGAGTTAATTGACGGACGCAGCACCCACCCTCTTCTGTTGAGTTTGTACTGCTTGTTACGAACTGAGTTGCTGAGCAGGGCAGGAGGGGTTATGCCAAGTGAGGACTGCCCCCTGGGAGGGGCTGTGTCTGCTTTGAGCTGAACTACGTTCTGCCTAGTCCACTCCTAGTGAAAGGTGCATAAACCCCACATGTCAAGAATAGAGGCTGCGTCCGTCAATGAACTCAGAAAAAATGATTTTACGGTAAGTCAAAAAATCCTATTTTTTCCCCCGCTGTAGCAAAGTGGATCATGCTTTGCTGGGGTTTTTCGCCTTCCTCTGGATCAACTGTGGGTATAGGATTGTGTATCTGGGATTGTATGAGAAATGTATGCGGAGAAAGCAGCTATATTTTATTTTTAGCTTTATCCTTCCCACCTTTCATTCGTTACATCTAACCTTTCCTTCCACTCATCTTGCTTCCTTTTCAATCTACATTCCCCGTCGCTGCACATGCGCGGACTCACCCATACTGTAACTGTTACAGAAGTAGCTGGGTTTTTCGATCAAATAGGTCCTTCTACAATTCCAGAGCCTCCCCTTCAGACCTTGCACTTCTTTCAGAGCCCTCACGGGGGCTCGGATCACTATCCATGCTTCTCTATGAGAACTGGGTTGCAGTTCTTATCACTAACGAGATGATATCCTCCTCTTATCAAAGATCCAGCCCAGCTAGTGGAACACAGGCGGAGGCTGTGGCCTACACTATCAAGATATGGCTGGATGGTAAATCATCAAGGAGTCATCTTTTCTCCAGTTTAGATGTCTTATTCAATACCGCAAATGGGACGATGTCCCTGCCATCTCAGAAGGTGTGTGCGATCATTCACAAAATAAGGAGAGTGAGGACATGGTCCTACCTAACAGCCTCAAACTAACTCAGCTTAATAGGATTTTCTTTTGTCTACCGATATCCAGAGGGTCCCATGGACATATGGATACCTCAGGCACCTTTTATCTACAATTCCTGAAGCAATCAAGCAAACCGTCTATCCCAGTCCATATATCAAACAAGTTTGATGCACAGGGGTCTGCACTAGTGGACAAAGAGGGAGATACTTGTAAAGCCACATCCATTAAGGCATGTCTTCTGGTCCACAGTTACCACAGGCACCAATGCAATAGGCTAGGAGGCACATTGCAACCAGACGTTGGTTCAAGAGAGATGGGCATTCGATACAGCAGACATCATCGCAGATATCCTGGAGATCCAGGCGGCTTATCTCGCATTGACCGCGTTACTCTGTCAGATCAAGGACAAATCCGTTCTGATTTGGATAGACAATAGAGCCGCAATATCATACATACATCAGCAAGGCGGAACTCCAGGGCCATCTTTAAGGCAGGGCAAAAGGGGCAGCTGCCCTGGGCCCTGTCATTGTTGTGGGGCCCGAAGCAACTGCCTCATACTTGCCAACTATCCTGGTTTAAATTCCCTTGTCCCTTGAAGTTTTAGACATGTGCTGTATCTAAGTGCTGCTACTAAAGCTGCCCAACTCTGCCCTATTGTGTACAGATGACTCACCTGCAGACCCTGTGTTTACATGTCAATAACCAGCATTGATATGTAAATAGTGGCAGCATTCATATGTAAATAGTGGCGGCCAGTTGCACTGATATGTAAACAAAGGTGGCATTCATATGTATATCATGCTCCCCTGAGGTCATATCCACCATCACCTATACTGGATGCTGCCCACTGGGGAGGCAAAGGCATGCTTGAAAGTCCACAGCACATGTCAGCAGATGCATGAGGGTGTCATTGATAATTGATGGCACTGCTGTGTATCTGCTAAAAGGGCAGCACATTTCTGTGGTGTCAGGAAAGCGACTTTGTGCTCCCCAGTCCATGGTGCGCAGGCAGTGAGGACATGATGTGCTGTAGCCTCTAGCAACCAATCTGTGGGCAGTAATGATGTGCAATAACCTTTAGCAACCAATGAGTGAGCAGTATTGATGTACAATAATCTCTAGCTACCAAACAAGCAGAAAGCATGTGCTGTAACCTCTAGCAACTAATCAATGAGTAGCAATGTGTGCTCTAACCTCTAGCAACCAGTCAGTAAGCGGCAATGATATGCTGTGACCTCTGGCAACCAATCAAAATCACTGCTGATCTGATTCAGTAAATTGATTTTGAGTCTAGTTGCTATTCATTGTATGTCTCAGAGCAGGTAGAGAGTGAAATTGCATGGGGGGGGGGGGGGGGGCAAGAAAATATTTGCCTAGGGTCCAATCAATATTAAAGACGGCCCTGCGGAACCCACAACAATTCCTTACTGAGGAAAGTGGAACCCATCTTCATTTGGGCAGAGGGGAATCTGAAGGACCTAAGAGTAGTCTTCCAGCCCACTTAAAACACAGGGGCCAATCACCTATCCCAAGGATTCTCAGATCCCAACAGGTAGTCCCTACAACTGAAGTTATTCAGTTGGATTGTGGGCCAGTGGGTCTTTCCCGAACTGCATCCTTTTGCTACAGAAAGCAATACCAAGCTGCAGAGGTTTTTCACATCTACCTCACCCTTGGGCAGAAGCAATTAATACCCTATCAAGTCCTTGGGCGTGCAATCTAATTTAGGCCTCCTCCGGCCTCCTACATCAAATTCTCTTGAGACTTGCAATAGAAACAATAACGGTGATAGCAGCCCTGCCATATTTACAGGAAAACCCATGATTCCCTAGGGCCTTCAGTAAATATTCCTCTGATACCCTTTCTTCTGGCTCACGGCACCACACTCTTCAGAATCCTCACAGATTGAGCCTTCACATTAGGATCTTAAAACAGAGGCTTTGATCATTAGGATGTTCCTCTAGAGTTGTTTCAACTCTGCTCAAACCATAGGAGCCTTCAGCGAACAATACGAATGACAAGGTTTGGAATAAGTTTAGATCTTTCGCTAACAGCAAAACTTCCTCAATCCTCTATCCTGATGTACCCTCTTCCTCCCAACTCCTTGACTTCCTGGAAGCAGACCACGATTTAGGATCAGGATTAAGCATCTTAAGGATACAGCTGGTGGTAATCTCGGCTATGACAACAAAACATGGGCCAAAGATCCTTTTAATGATCAAAATTCTTCAAGGCAGGCAAGAAGATAAGCCCATCTGTTAAAACAAATCTTTCCCACTTCTTTATCACTCTGGAACCCTTATCCAAACCGTTTTCTGACCCATCTGATTCAGCATCCTTGTGGAACCTCACTTGGAAACTATTCATCTTTGTGGCGATGGCATTGGGCCGGGGAATATCAGAGCTTCAGGCTCTGGGATTGGAACACAATAATATTATTTTCTTTTTGCGCTTGGATAAGATTGAACTTAGAACGGTACATGGATTCATCCCTACATTCTCCTCTTCCTCTACTATCTTTGAGCCAATTTTGATCCTCTTCACAAAGACAATATTACTTTGTACTAAGACACTGTTTTCAAGCCACAACTCCCTTCAGACTTTTCATCTAACTTATTTGTAATGTTCAAAAAAATAAATAAAAACAGGGGCAGAGAAGCATCATTTGGAGCGGAGACCTCCAGGATGTGGCCCTCTGGCATTCCTAAACGACAGTATCCATCATGCTTAGTCATGTCTGTGGATTTCAGAGCTCTGAAAATACCTCATGGGACATGTGGTTCTGCGACAGCTGGGGATAGATTGCAGATCCCTGCTCTAGTATAATAGTTCCATGGATAATCAAATTATTTAAGAAGGTGTACAGATCTAAGGGCCTAGAACCACTCTTCAATTGGGCTGTATGCCACCCACTTGTTTTCTGCTTCTTGGCCAGTCAGAGCAGACGTATCCATCAAAACAATTTAAAGGGTAGCATCATGATCATCTCAGCATGCGCTTATGAGACGTAACGGCAGCTTTCTCATCTGTACAAACTGGCACACAGGTTTACCAGGCCAGCATTTGCCTAGGTTGAATCATTTTCTCAAATCTTTTTCTGTGTATCATCCCAACCAATTCAGCTAGTTATTTTGTCACAGCTATGCTGCCATGGAGGCACCAGGAAAACAGAAAATTGTATCATACTTACCGTAATTTTCCTTTCCTGGTGCCTATCCATGGCAGCATTTAATCCCACCCTTGGTATGCTATATTAAGTAGAATGCTGGAAGAGCGCTAGCCCTTTTCTTTTATAATATTCACTAGTCCTGAGGGAGGAGCCAAGGTGGAGCTTGTAACAGGTATGCTGCCGTGGATAGGCACCAGGAAAAGAAAATTACGGTAAGTATGATACAATTTTCTGTTTTTGCATTGACATTTCTGTTCAAGTAATACATTATATGCGTAGTTAAATGCAGATGCAAAAGAGCACAAGTGTTTACACAAGTACACGCCATTTCAGCTATGAACTCCTACAGTGAGGGAAAAAAGTATTTGATTCCCTGCTAATTTTTTATCTTTTGCCCAATGACAAAGAAATGATCAGTCTATAATTTTAATGGTAGGTTTATTTTAACAGTGAGAGACAGAATAACAACAATATCCATAAAAACTCATTTCAAAAAAGTTATAAATTGATTTGCATTTTAATGAGTGAAATGAGTATTTGACCCCTTTGCAAAACATGATTTAGTACTTGGTGGCAAAACCCTTGTTGGCAATTACAGAGGTCAGACGTTTCTTGTAGTTGGCCACCAGGTTTGCACACATTTCAGGAGGGATTTTGTCTCCTCTTTGCAGATCCTCTCCAAGTCATTAAGGTTTCAAGGCTGACGTTTGTTAACTCAAACCTTCAGCTCTCTCCACATATTTTCTATGGGATTAAGGTATGGAGATTGGCTAGGCCACTCCAGGACCTTAATGTGTTTCTTCTTGAGCCACTCCTTTGTTGCCTTGGCTGTATGTTTTGGGTTATTGTCATGCTGGAATACCCATCCACGACCCTTTTTAATGCCCTGGCTGAGGGAAGGAGATTTTCACTAAAGATATGAAGATACATGGCCCGTCCATCGTCCCTTTGATGTTGTGAAGTTGTTCTTCCCCCTTAGCAGAAAAACACCCCCAAAGCATAATGTTTACACCTCCATGTTTGACGGCAGGGATGGTGTTCTTGGGGTCATATGCAGCATTCCTCCTCCTCCTAACATGGCGAGTTGAGTTCATGTCAAAGAGCTTGATTTTGGTCTCCTCTGATTATAATACTTTCACCCAGTTCTCCTCTGAATCATTTAGATGTTCGTTAGCAAACTTCAGACAGACCTGTACATGTGCTTTCTTGAGCAGGGGGACACTGCGGGCACTGCAGGATTTTAGTCCTTTATGGCGTAGTGTGTTACCAATTGTTTTCTTGGTGACTATGGTCCTAGCTGCCTAGAGATCATTGACAAGATTCTCCTGTGTAGTTCTGGTCTAATTCCTTACCGTTCTCATGATCATTGAAACTCCACGAGGTGACATCTTGCATGGAGCTCCAGACCAAGGGAGAGTGACAGTTATTTTGTGTTTCTTCCATTAGTGAATAATCGCACCAACTGTTGTCATCCTCTCATCAAGCTGCTTGGCGATGGTCTTGTAGCCCACTCCAGCCTTATGTAGGTCTACAATCTTGTCCCTGACATACTTGGACAGCTCTATAGTCTTGGTCATGGTGGAGAGATTGAAATCTAATTGATTGCTCCTGTGGCCAGGTGTCTTTTTATACAGGTAACAAGCTGAGATTCGGAGCACTCCCTTTAAGAGAGTGTTCCTAATCTCAGCTTGTTACCTGTATAAAAAGACACCTGGCCACAGGAGCAATCAATCAGATTTCAATCTCTCCACTCAATCAAGACACCTAGGAGCCAGAAATCTTGCTGATTGATAGGGGATCAAATACTTATTTCATTCATTAAAATGCAAATCAATTTATAACTTTTTTGAAATGCGTTTTTGTGCATATTTTTGATGTTATTCTGTCTCGCTGTAAAAATAAACCTACCATTAAAATTATAGACTTATCATTTCTTTGTCAGTGGGCAAACATACAAAATCAGCAGGGGATCAAATACTTTTTTTCCTCACTGTATGGACAGCTGTACGCACCACTTGCAGATCCACAGCCACAAGAATCAGATGTGTTTTACACTGAAGCTCAAAAAAAGAGAGAAGAAAAATAGTGGGGCTTTAGATGAGGTATGCCATTGCAATTAATAGTGCATGGACTGTATATATAAAGTGCATGTGACTCCAATAAAATCCATGAATAAAATTCACATTGAGTATTTAATATACATCAAAGTATATATATCTCATTCGATAATAACATGATAGAATCATAAAGAATTCCAATACTTGCAAGTAAGGTGATAACAGTACATGGTATAATATTCAATGGACATGATGTAGTACAAAAAGAGCAGAGAATAAAAATATACAGATCCATATATCATGACATGATCAAATGCAGAGTCTATACAAGAACCCATACAGCCTGGTTGAGGTGAATCCATACATGATTCCATAATTGAATAGAGCTAGTCCAAGCACCCCAGGTGTAAACTCTACGCGTTTCGTAGCTTATTACTACTCATCAGGAGTTTGGTGCGTAATTATGCTAAAAAAGATAAAAGTAATGCATTTCAGTATACAGTACCCACTGGAGAAAAAATATAAAAAATATATATATGAAAAATATGAAAAAATAGGAAAAACCTATGTAACTAAGACTTACATAGGTAGCTACCAAGCTATGAGCGGTCCCGGAATGGGGGTCATGGCGGATAGCCTGACACCGGGTTGAGGCGGGAGTACCCTCCCAAACTGGCCGAGAGAGCAGCCAAGGCCGACCGGGCCCCCACAACATGGTCCCTGGGTGGATGTATATGTGGTGTTACAAATCCAATCTGCAAAATAATGAATGTGAAAAGAGCATGGGCAAATGTGAGTGGTCATACATGTAATGCATGTAAAAAAAAAAACTATTGTGTGCCCCTCCAGGGACTGGGCAATATCTAAAGTGAGATGTGTGAGTGAGACCCTTCGGAACCAACCAAGCCAAACCTAAAAAAAACCTGAGAAAAAGTGTAGGCAAACAAATGCAATGTCAATACTACATGTGATGTATGAGGCACGCGACCCCACAGGCCCATGCAAGGATGAAGGTGTGAGGGAAGTCTTAATGCTACATGTGGTGTGTAGCCTCGTGGAGAGGAGCAAAAACAAGATCCTCTCTTGATGATGGGATCATATGTGGCAAACCAGCAGCCGGCCCCGGGTAATGACTCCCCGGCCCAGGGGCGGGGTCCCACCAACGTCGTACCTGACGCCTAAACAGCTGATGTGTAGGGCGGTCCACCCACAACAAACTAGTCCGTCGCGGATGTCTGCCCCCCCAGCCGTGGCGTGGGTTGGAAAGAAACACATCCCACAAAGAAGACGTCATGAGACGCAGAAATTGGGGCGCGTGTGCACGACGCCGATGCAAGGGAGGTCAGTCCCCAGCCGTGCCACAAAACAACCAGGCGGGGACGGGGAACAAACTGCCCTGCATCGCAACTCCGCGAGTCAGACCACACCCCCACAGGCCCGTCACCCAGCGACCGGGCTGGTAGCTAGGTTAACCTAGTAAAGCCTGTTGCAAAGCAAAGATAAATGTACATAAATCACAGAGATACTGTATACCAAAAGGGGGGGCATGAGTGCCTGATAAAAAATGGGAACTATTAAAGTGTGGGTTATGGCAGATCACTGCGAGAGATGGCTATCTTCCACCCTGAGAGACAATAAGAGAAAAACAAATTGTGACCTGGCATAAACCAGCAATGGCAAGCCTCCACCCCTAATATATAGAACAAGAAAAGAGAAGAAAAATAGTGGGGCTTTAGATGAGGTATGCCATTGCAATTAATAGTGCATGGACTGTATATATAAAGTGCATGTGACTCCAATAAAATCATGAATAAAATCACATTGAGTATTTAATATACATCAAAGTACATATATCTCATTTGATAATAACATGATAGAATCATAAAGAATTCAAATACATGCAAGCAAGGTGATAACAGTACATGGTATAAAATTCAATGGACATGATGTAGTACAAAAAGAGCGGAGAATAAAAATATACAGATCCATATATCACGACATGATCAAATGCAGAGTCTATACAAGAACCCATACAGCCTGGTTGAGGTGAATCCATACATGATTCCATAATTGAATAGAGCTAGTCCAAGCACCCAGGTGTAAACTCTACGCATTTCGTAGCTTATTACTATTCGTCGGGATATACTAAAACGTTTAATGTGAAAACTGCTTAATGTTGCTTAACGTACCATAAAGTGCCTAAACCTCAATCAATTGCCCTGAAACTTTGCACAACCTAAGTTCTCCACTTCCCAAACTTATCCTGGAAGTTTCGTAGGATTTGCTTTCCCACAAGGCAAACTAGAGACATTAAGCATGATTTTTGGGGCGCTTAATGTTTCTTAACGTACCAAAAAGACCTTAGATGTTATCCAATTTCCCCCAAACTTCACACAATTCAAGATTCTGTCTATGCCAACATATTCTGAAAATTTCAGATCATTTGGGAAATCGCACCAAAAGTTATTCACGTTAAGCAATATTTTACAATCCTAAATCGTTTAATGTGAAAACTGCTTAATGTTGCTTAACGTGTAATAAAGTGCCTAAACCTCAATCAATGGCCCTGAAACTTTGCACAACCTAAGTTCTCAACTTCCCAAACCTATCCTGGAAGTTTCGTAGGATTTGCTCTCCCACAGGGCAAACTAGGGACATTAAGCTTCATTTTTGGGGCGCTTAATGTTGCTTAACGTACCAAAAAGACCTTAGATGTTAACCAATTTCCCCCAAACTTCACACAATTCAAGATTCTCTCTATGCCAACATATTCTGAAAATTTCAGATCATTTGGGAAATCGCACCAAAAGTTATTCACGTTAAGCCATATTTTACAATCCTAAAACGTTTAATGTGAAAACTGCTTAATGTTGCTTAACGTCTAATAAAGTGCCTAAACCTCAATCGATTGCCCTGAAACTTTGCACAACCTAAGTTCTCCACTTCCCAAACCTATCCTAGAAGTTTTGTGGAATTCTCCTTCCCAGAAGGCAAACTAGAGACATTAAGCATGATTTTTGGGGCGCTTAATGTTGCTTAACGTACCAAAAAGACCTTAGATGTTATCCAATTTCCCCCAAACTTCACACAACTCAAGATTCTGTCTATGCCAACATATTCTGAAAATTTCAGATCATTTCAGAAATCGCAACAAAAGTTATTCACGTTAAGCAATATTTTACAATCCTAAAACGTTTAATGTGAAAACTGCTTAATGTTGCTTAACGTACCATAAAGTGCCTAAATCACAATCGATTGCCCTGAAACTTTGCACAGCCTAAGTTCTCAACTTCCCAAACCTATCCTGGAAGTTTCGTAGGATTTGCTCTCCCACAAGGCAAACTATGGACATTAAGCTTGATTTTTGGGGCGTTTAATGTTGCTTAACGTACCAAAAAGACCTTTAATGTTGACCAATTTCCCTCAAACACACAATACAAGACTCTGTCTATGCCAACATATTCTGAAAATTTCAGATCATTTGGTCAATCGCACCAAAAGTTATTCACGTTAAGCAATATTTTACAATCCTAAAACGTTTAATGTGAAAACTATTTAATGTGAAAAGTGCTTAACGTACCATAAAGTGCCTAAACCTCAATCGATTGCCCTGAAACTTTGCACAGCCTAAGTTCTCAACTTCCCAAACCTATCCTGGAAGTTTCGTAGGATTTGCTCTCCCACAGGGCAAACTAGGGACTTTAAGCTTCATTTTTGGGGCGCTTAATGTTGCTTAACGTACCATAAAGTGCCTAAACCTCAATCAATTGCCCTGAAACTTTGCACAACCTAAGTTCTCCACTTCTTAAACCTATCCTGGAAGTTTCGTAGGATTTGCTTTCCCACAAGGCAAACTAGAGACATTTGGGGAGCTTAATGTTGCTTAACGTACCAAAAAGACCTTAGATGTTAACCAATTTCCCTCAAACTTCACACAATACAAGACTCTGTCTATGCCAACATATTCTGAAAATTTCAGATCGAAATACCATGCAATTCGTGAAAAGTGTAATTTATCAAAAGTGTAATTTGCAAAATCCTAACATTTTATAACGAATTGCACTTATTG
>BLSH010054530.1:405956-423248 GCA_018402905.1 Glandirana rugosa | reverse complement strand
AAAAAAAAAAAAAAAAAAAAAAAAAAAAAGATTAAAAAGGAATCCAAGAAATGGGAGAAGTCTGTTAGGGGAGAGGTTGTGAGGGCAGAGACCCAATACATTGAGGACCCCACAAAAGAAATATATAAAATCTTAATTGATAAGCAACAGGTGTATAGATCAGCGTTGCTGAAAAGAGAGGAGAACAAGAGGCTATCCTCAAGGCAAAACTATTTGTAGAGGGGGAAAGCATGGGGCGGGCTCTGGCCTTCTTGATTAAGACCAATTCACCTACCAAAACTGTTCCAATAATACGTACTTCAGAGGGCAGGACTACCTCACATATCTTCGGGATCACAAAGACATTTAAAGGATATTATAAAAACCTTTACAAAGCTCAAAGGAGAGCAATAGATGATAAAAGGGAAGAATTTCTGGGTGAATTAGAGTTCCCAACCCTTTCAAAAAGAGACAGGGATGAACTAGAGGCACCCATAACATTAGAGGAACTTCAAAAGCTGTAGGGTCAATGGCAAATCAAAAATCACCCGGCCCATATGGTCTACCCATCGAAGTGTATAAACGTTATGGGAAAGTATTGCTATGCAATTCTTAAAAACAGCTCTTTGGGTGGCAGATGTGGGAAAACTCCCCCCTTCAATGAGGGCGGCCACAATAGTAGTTCTACACAAAGAAGGGAAGGACCCATTAGAGAAATCTTCATATAGGCCGATATCATTACTATACTCAGATATTAAGATCCTAGCAAAAGGTCTGGCCGCCAGATTAAACAAGATCATTCAGAAGCTCATACACCCAGACCAATCCGGGTTATCCCTGATAGGTCCACTAGCATCAACATTAGAAGAGTTTCCTAAACCTACAGATTCAGGCTGCGAACGGCGGCTCAAGGGCTGTTTTATCCCTCAATGCCATAAAGGCTTTTGACAGCCTGGACTGGAGTTACCTCTGGCAGGTCTTGGAAGCTTTTCGGTTCGGCCCCTCTTTTATTGGATGGATTAAGACTCTTTACAATGACCCCAGTGCCAAGGTTCAGGTTAATGGAGTGTGCTTGGACAGATTCAGGCTAGCGAGGGGGATGAGACAGGGGTGCCTAATGTCGCCCTGCTCTTTGCCCTCGCAATAGAGCTCCTGGCTATGGCAATTAGATCATCTGCAGAACTGAGCAGTTTTCGAAGAGCCTTTGGAGAAGAGAGAGCTGCATTATATGCGGATGATATCTTATTATTCCTGGGGGACACTCAAGCCTCACTCCCAGCTGCAATAAGACTCGCTAAAGATTTCGGGACTTTTTCTGGCCTGAATATTAATTGGGAAAAGTCTGTGCTGTTACCAGTGGACCCACTTAACACCCCGTTATCTTCAATCCCTAACCTATTAGTAGTTGATAGAATGAAATATCTAGGTATTATATTCTCGAAAGACCCGAAGGACTACTTAGCTGACAACATGGCCCCATTTTTGAACAAATTTAAAAGTAAAGGTGAGATATGGAGACAACTCCCTCTCTCTATGGCAGGGAGATGTAACCTGATCTGGATGGTGTGGCTCCCGCAATTATTGTATCTGCTCCATAATTCTCCAGTTTGGATCCATAAAAGATGGTTCCAGAGAATTGATACACTCTTTAGAAAACTAATATGGAGGGTGGGAATTTCTAGGATTTGTCTGAATACTCTCCAATTGCAACCAAGTGAAGGGGGGATGGCCCTCCCACACTCTAGGAATTATTACTTGGCCACACAACTACAACATCTGGTAGGATGTGAGGTGCGAGGGGGGCTGGATGTCAGCGATCGCCTCATGTTGGAGTGTGGGGTGATCGTGGAAGCATTGGAGGCCAACTCTTTCTCCCCTAGGACTCCAACATTGACAATGGTTGTTAAGGTCTGGAGCTTAGTTAAATTACAAATGGGGAATAGAGACATTTCAGAATACACACCCTTATGGGACAATAACTGCCTAAAAGAACTTAAAGAGATGGAGACAAATAGAGAGTGGAAGAGACGAGGTATTGTCCACATTGCCCAGCTATATGAGGACGGCAACATGAAGTAATTTACAGATCTGAGAGAGGAGTACGGGATCCCGAAGCACTCTTTCTATAAATATCTACAGATTAGACATGCTCTGACCATGCAATTCAAGAACTTAAGTGTAGATCTAGATGAGATGCCTCTTTTACAAAAGGTGACAGGACCATGCCCAGTAAAGGGCCTGATTTCTAGCCTATATGTAGGTTTAGGAAGGAGGGATGGAGAACACAGGGAAGAGCTCAAGGCAAAATGGGAAGAAGATATGGGACCAATAACGGAGGAACAGTGGAGGAACATCTTGAGATCAAGCCCACAAGTGTCAATGGGCTTCATAGCTTCATCTGGACACAAAGGCATTACAGAGATCCAATATGGAGGAGCGGTACCACTACAAGTACGTATGTACCAAGGTATTACCTGCACCATACTGGCCAAGCATATGCAAGCACCAGGTGAGAACTGACACTGCTCTATTTCACCAGCAGCCAAAAGACTATAAGTGCTTATCTATCCTTGTGTGTATAGCGCAGCATTGGCAGCCAAGCAAATGCATCATGCATACCAGGCGATGCACTGCGTATACACTTACTCTGTGTCAGTGAAGAGGACTCGGTGAGTTGGTATCAAGGAAACAGGAGGGTCTGTGTTTGTCCTCCCTTTAGCACTACAGTGTCAGCAGCCTGGCATTTTAATATGGCATACTGGGTGAACTATTGACCATATACTTATTGAATAGTTACTACCAAATTGGCAAAACAACAGGACACCTGGTATCAGCTGCGGGTTTGCTTACAAATCTCGGACTCTCACACGGCCCTGCTCCTCATTGGTCCTCCAATTTTGCAACTGTGCATTGCCCCAGGATCCGGAATATCCCCTCCCATTCCTCCTTTCCAGCCTCCCTATCCAACCTCCCTCTCTCCCCATCTTGACTCGAGTCATCGGGGTTGGATGCACACCGGGGATACCCATACACAATGTATTGAAAGATGGTATACGGGAGATTCCCGTGGGTGGTCCTAGGTGTGCATCTGAACTGGCGTCCGGATGAATTGTTTACTGTTTATCAAGTGTAGTGTCACATTAGTGTTTGTCTTTACTTGGTTGTTTGTGGGTGTTTAGAGAGCCGATTTGGACCCTGTTTTTACGAACCTCAAACTTGGTGTATATACTATGTATTAATTATTGAATAAAGTAATTGTGTATTCATTGACCGTGTTGAGTGCCACTCCTTTTGACCATCTTTTGGTTCCACTGGCTGCAGTGGGACATTTTCATAGTTTCTAATGTACTTGTATAACTGTCTATTTGAACAAAGAAAACTTAATAAACATTATTAAAGAAGATAAAATTAGGAATAGACTTGAAAAACTTAACGTTAATAAGTCACTGGGACTTGCACCCGAGGGTCCATAGGGAACTCAGTCAAGAAATTGCCAGACCACTGTACCTACTTTTTAAGAACAGTCTATGTGATACAGTTCCCCATAAACGCTTAATGTACAAACTAAGGTTTGTCGGCATGGACCAAAGGGTTAGTACATGGATTGAAAACTGGTTACAGGGGAGAGTCCAAAGAGTGGGGATAAACGGGGAATACTGTGAATGATTTGGTGTGGAAAGTGGGGTCCCCCAGGGATATGTCTTGGGACCTATCCTATTCAAATTATTCAAAAACGATCTGGAGGATGGGGTTAATAGCTCAATCTCACTATTGCAGATGATACCAAGCTAAGCAGGGCAATAATTTCTCCACAGGATGTGGAAACCTTGCAAGAAGATCTGAACAAATTAAAGGGGTGGACAGATAAGTGGCAAATGAGGTTTAATGTAGAAAAATGTAAAATAATTAATTTGGGTGCCAGGAATATGAATGCAAACTACTCACTAGGGAGAGAGCCACTGGGGGAATCTAGGATGGAAAAGGACCTAGGGGTCCTAGTAGAGGACAGGCTCAGCAATGGCATGCAATGCCAAGTTGCTGCAAGCAAAGGCAACAAAATATTAGCTTGCATCAAAAAGGGGATAAACTCCAGGGATAAATCAATAATTCTCCCCCTCTACAAGTCTCGGGTAAGGCTGCACCTGGAGTATGTCGTCCAGTTCTGGGCACCAGTACTCAGAAAGGATGTCGTGGAACTAGAAAGGGTTCAGAGAAGGGCAACAAAGCTAATTAAGGGACTGCAGGACCTTAGTTATGAGGAAAGATTATAAGCACTGAACTTATTCTCTTTGGAGAAGGGTGCTTGAGAGGGGATATGATTTCAATGTAAAAATACTGTACTGGTGACCCCACAATGGGGACAAAACTATTCCGCACAAGGGATCACACAAAGACACGCGGCCATTCATTAAAACTAGAGGAAAAGAGGTTTAACCTTAAGCTGCGTAGAGGGTTCTTTACAGTAAGAGCAGTAAGGATGTGGAATTCTCTTCCACAAACAGTGGTTTCAGCAGGGAGCATAGCTAATATTAAAAAAAACTATTAGATGGGCACCTAAGGGACCACAACATTGAGGGATATACAATGTAATACTGACATAAAAGCACAAACATAGGTTAGACTTGATGGACTTGTGTCTATTTTCAACCTCATTACTATGTAACTATGTAATTTATTACCATGTCACCAATCTTCCGAGAAATGTGCTCAAATGGGTATTGTGCTGTAAACCTCAGTGCTTCCACTCCACCTCTTAGTGCTCACCTTTTTAATATTAGACCTAAATTAAATAGGTCACAAGCACTTTTAGAGAGTGATCCGTGCAATTCCGCCTCTGCACACCCCGTGTACAATAAATGCCCGTTTATTACGTCTCACTGTGCACTTACATAAATAAAATCACATCGAACAGATGCAATCCAAAAATATGGAGTCTCTCACAAAAACATCCGGTTTGCACATAACCGGAAGTGACGTCACCGGCTCTACCTGACGCGTTGAGCAGAACCATGCAATGTGTGCAGATTTTCTTTACAGATCTGTGTCCAACATCATGTATTGAGTAAGGCACAGTAAAATATGATATTTATAGCATGCCAGACAGGGTGAACCAGTGCTGTAAAGGGAATTTATAGCTCAATGTACAGATTGTAGTGTGGAATATAAAATATAGAACAAAAGCTAAACAATGAGGAAGTTCAGAATAGGGAATGTACAGCATGGTGTGTAGAATGATGTGGTGTAGAATAGGGAACATACAGCATAGTATTTGAAATAAGGCATTGCTGAATAGGGAATATACAGCATGATATACAAAATGGTGCGGTATAGGGAACACAAAGCGTGGCATACAAAATGAGGTAGTGGGGAAAAGGAACGTACAGCATGGTACATGGAAGGAGGCTTTGAAGAATAGAGAACACATGGTATACAGAATGAGGTATTGGAACATGCAGCCTGGCAAACATTATAAGGCGTTGTGGAACAGGGAACATACAGCATGGAAAATGGAATAGGGTGGTGAGGCATAGGAATTGTACAACATTGCATGTGAAATGAGGGGTTGCGGAATAGGGAATGTACAACATTGCATATGGAATGAGATGGTGCAGAACAGGGAATGTACAGCATTGCATACAAACTGAGGTACAGAATAGGCAATGTACATGGCATGCAAAATATGTGGTGAAGCAAAGGGAACATACTGTACATCAGAGTGAGACAGTGAAGAGTAGTTACAAAGCATCCTACATCTGCTGCTGCTGCTCAGGTTGGCCCCTTCCAGATCTCCATTAGTGAGTAGGGGAGGGGGGGTTGGAACCCCAGGAATGAGATGAGAAGTGTCAAGTGGTCATTTCTGCCAGTCACACTGGGCTGCTGAACCCCATTCAGACCTCTATAAATGTGCGATCTGAACAAGATATGACAGCTCACCGAAGTACTGCTGTCATTTCACAAAATCCAGCAGAGGAAGTCTTCCACTACTCACTTCCTTTGCAATCAATGCCATCAGTCAGACTCGCAGTCCTGCTGGCATTTGTGTTTACAAATGATAGCAGCAGTTTGGTTAGCTGTCAAATCCTGTGCAGTTTTGCGGTGATAGATGGGTAGGGTCAGGGGGTACGCCTTACCCCCCTCTTGTTAACACTGCGCCCAGGCAGATGAGCTTGCTGCACCCCCCTTGTCCCAGCCTTGATTATAACTTCCTATTCCCCAGTTTCATTGATAGCAGCAGCAGCAGCAGCAGTGTACATTACACTGCCACCAATAAGACCCATTGCACACACAGGGTTGTCCAGGAGCAGTGCTTCCCTCCCGACAACCTGTCAAAGTCTGTGGCAGGCTGGGTTTCAACCCTGTACTGAGTGGTACCCACATTTAGGGCCCTTTGCATTCTGGGATTTTGTTATACAGCAGGTTGGCCATTAAACCTTAGGTTAAGCAGGATAAGGAAAGTAAGGGGGGGTGAAAGTGGGTAGATAATCTTCAACTCCTTTACAACAGCATGAAGCTGTGCCATCAGAGGCCAATAGGGGAGCCCCCAATCATGCAGCACTGTGATTGGCTGCAACAGAGATAATGTCAGTGGAAGCCTGTCCCACCGCCTTTGTAGGCAGTCTGAGGCAGCTCGGTCACAGTTCTGGGACAACTGATTAAGTACACTGCTAGAAAATAGTATAAAACATAATAGGCTTAAACATGGAATAAGAAGTAAAGAAAAGTCCAAAGAAAAATAATAATCAAGTGAGATGGTTTTTTCTGCACCATCAGTTCTGCCAAGCCAGAAAGTAATGGGCAGGACTAGGATTGGCTAGATGCAGACTGACAAGCTACAGACTCTTGAATCAGCAGTGACAATGCCCCCTGTAACATTTTGCATCCCACTGTAGTGCAAACAGTCACGGTCTATATGAGAGTAGCAATGCTTCTCTGAATTCAGAAGCTGTGTAGCATTGTGCATCATTGTCACACCACACAGGAAATTTGATTAGGTGGACTTCATTGTCATGATCAACAGGTATTTACAAGACTTTGCAGAAGTATGAAATTAAAACTATATGCAGAGAAAATTGCATATCAATAACATTTCATTTTTTATTTATAAATGTTAAAATTCTATATAACATAAAAACCATTATGGACAAATGATATGGTAAGACTACCCATGTTTTTGCTCAACATGTTTCGCCTCATAGACAGGCTTCTTCAGGAGACTTTAGAGGACCTTGTACGGTTTTTCACTGAAACAAACAAAAGACATCTTTAAAGCGGAGTTCCACCCAAAAGTGGAACTTCCGCTTTAAGACGTCCTCCCCAGCTCCTGATACTAAAACTGAACTTTTGGGGAGGAGGGGGGGGTGTGGATAACCGATTTTTAGGGGTACTTCCGCTCCGGTCGCCTTAGGCGATTGGACGTGGAAGGTCTCCTTCCCCCTCCCTCTAGAAGTCTTCTGGGACACAGGACAGGTCCTAGAAGACTTGGGGACCAATCAAAAAGTGCAGCGCCGCTCACGCATTCGCTTCCTGTCACTGTTGGGTGCCCACAGTAGGAATGACGGCGCCGCGGAGGGGAGGGAGAGAGATCGCAGGCTTGTGCCAGCCACATCGCTGGACCAGGAGACAGGTGAGTGTCTGTTTATTAAAAGTCAGCAGCTACACTTTTTGTAGCTGCTGACTTTTAATAAACTTAAAACACAGTCGAACTCTGCCTTAACCACCACATATAGAAATATGAGCTCACTAGTTTTTCACTGAAGATAAGATGTCAAACATTTTGTAATACATTTGCCCATCATGGGCATTCATGAAAAATTTACATCAAGTTTTATATTTTACATACTTTTGGAACAATTGAATAAACTCTCTCTTTAAACAGAAGTACGGAAGAAAAGGCAGATAGGCTGCAAATGATTGACAAACTGGAGTATCAGTGAATCATAGAGGCGGTAATACCACTGATGGAAAAATAGATGAATTATGATTTTAAATTTCAATATTTGAAATTATATAAGATTTATAAAATTAGCCTGCTTTAATAAATGTTATATTTTTTATTATTGTATTTCAATTTATTCTAAATTTATTCTAACCTTTGATTATTTTTTAATCAATTGACAGGTACTATGGATATTACCCACCTGACAGGATAATTTCCCAAGCAATAATATGTAATCTAGGCAGATTGCTTATTAGTGGTGAGGAGCAGACAATAAATATCTGTGGAGATACATAAAAACCAGACAAAGGAAATAATTACTTCAAAGTGCCTGAGTTATTTCTAAATACAATCCAAAAACACACATTTTCTCTCACCTTTATTGTATCGTTGCTAATAAAGTTTTTAAATGCCCAGTATAGTCAATAAATTCTGGATAAAGAAGATCCCAGGGATCAACCAACTGATGCAATACTGTGCGGATGGTAACAGGAGGACCTATATAGAGTTAAGGAAAATCTGCTATTAGGCCCCAGTGAATAATTTACAGGCTATGATGACAAGTATTGGTATGGGATGCATATTTACCTTTAGACCAATTCTCAACAAATGTACTCATTCAACACATCCATCAGAGCAAAGCCGGCCACCACAAACCAGCCGCCGCCGCATGGGGTTTAAATACCCCCTCCATCCGAGTGGCGTCTGACGTCACCTCTCGGATGCGGACGCCTATTGGATGCTCCAAGCATCTCTACTGCCAATTCCTAGGTTGGTGCCGTCTGACCAATCGCGCTCAAATGTGCGATCTATATAGTCGGCGCTGGCGCAACGCCGTTTTGGAAAATTCTAGTAAAAGGAAATGACGAGAGGTGGCGAAGCCGCTGTGGCCATATTGGAAGATCCTGTTTAACCGAAAAAGCCGTCTCTAGCCTTGGGCAATGATTAGTACTCAGACAGAGACACCACAATTCAAAGGAACAATGTTTTTAAGGGTTTTTTAAGCTTTGAATTATCTAGTGCGCATATAAAAGTCACTCATTTTAAACTTTTTAAAGAACGATATATATCATAAGCCTAGCTCAATATATAAAGAGGCAAATTTGAAAATCTGAACCTTAGAAAGTATTATCTATATTACATTGAAATAAATGGGCAGTTTCTATTTAGAAAAAATGATAGTTACAGGAGTTTGAATTAGCAAGCTAGGTGGGGAGCAAAAATGGCATCACCAGTCCCTGGTGACCGGGTCTGGGCCAGGGCGATGCCCTGGGCTCCTGTATGACCACCCACTCCAATTGTAGGTAAGTCGACCACCGCAACCGCCAGGTTTCAACAACCTCATGATGATGGTTGGGACAGAGCTAATCTATATAAGCCAGGGAGATAAATTCTATAAAGCAAAAGATACATATTAAATATATACAGAAGACAAGCTGACAGACAAACAACCAATTAACACTATATACAGGACAATACCCAATCCCTAATTACATTACAAAATTTGACAAGAGCAAAAATCCAGAACTGGTTACAGAAATGGTTTGAAGCTTAAAGCCTCATTCAATCCTGGATATTTGGTAGCCGAAAGATTAAATATTAATTTTGTTTCTCTTTGAAGGAGGAGTTTGTCTACATCACCACCCGTTTCATTGATCGGAATGTGTTCTAAAGTGAAAAATGTCATTAGGGATGCATCAAAATTATGATACAACCCTGTGTGACAGCTGATTGGACTCTCAAATTTCTTTGCGACCACTTATTTCACATGATCTCTGATTCTGTGAAAAAATGGTCTTTCTTGTATTTCCCACATAGAAAACACCACTCTTGCTTGCTCAGAGAGTCGGAGCGGAGTCAGTTGCACTGTCCAACTTGGACACAGCAGACACACATGACTACACTGGGCAGACAGCAGTACATTGTAAGTCTGTGCACAGTGCACGCACCAAGTTGTTGACCCCAGGAGGAGCTGAGCCTGAGGACTGGAGAAGGCCGTGCAAGGAGGAGGACCTGTCCTGGCTGCTGAGCCTGAGCTGGCAGCTGCCTGCCATCGGCCCATAAATGAGGTGAGAGACCCTGACACCCCCAGCTGACCCCCATCATCCCATCTATCCCCCCCATGCACCTAATTTGCCCTGCCCCAGTGCCCATCGGCCATGGCCTGGGAATCCTGCTGGGAGCTGGCCATTGCCTGTGGGTCCTGATGGTCTGTGGGTCCTGCTGGGAGCAGACCATTGTCTATGGGTCCTGCTGGGAGCTGCCCATGGCCTATGGGTCCTGCTGGGAGCTGGCCAGTCACCTTTGGGTCCTGCTGGCTACTGGTCATGGACTACAGGCCAGCAGCCAGCAGGACCCACAGACCAGCAGGACCCACAGGCCATGGCCAGCTCCCAGCAGGACCCACAGGCAATGGCCAGCTCCCAGCAGGACCCATAGTTCATGGCCAGCTCACAGCAGTACCTATAGGCTTCTGTCCACTCCCAGCAGGACCCACAGGTCCGCAGCCAGCTCCCAGCAAGACCCACAAGCTGTGGGTCCTGCTAGGCGCTGACTGTGGACCTGTAGGCCCTGCTGGTCACTGACCTGTGGGTCCTGCTGACCACTAGCCTAGGGTGACCAGAGATCCCCAGTTTCTAGGGACAGTCCCCAGACTGAGGACACTGTCCCCAGACCAAGTCTGACAGAATTTTACAGCTGGACATAGCAAACTTACTTATATGTATGTACTGACTCTATCGACAGAATTTTACTTTTTACAGGACAAACAATTTGTTTTTGCATTTCATGTCCATTGTCTTGTCTGGAATGTTTACTGTTAATGCGTTTAATGCCCATTAGATGGGATGGACAACGTTTATACATCATTTATATATATCCTGACAATGGGCATAAAGTGTTTGCATTTTATGCCCATTGTCAGGAATATTTCATGTTTATGCGTTTGATGCCCATTGCCAGGAATATTTCATGTTTATGTGTTTGATGCCCATTGTCAGGAATATTTCATGTTTATGCGTTTGATGCCCATTGTCAGGAATATTTTATGTTTATGCGTTTCATGCCCATTGTCAGGAATATTTATGCGTTTGATGCCCATTGTCAGGAATATTTCATGTTTATGCGTTTGATGCCCATTGTCAGGAATATTTATGCGTTTGATGCCCATTGCCAGGAATATTTCATTTTTATGCGTTTGATGCCCATCGTCAGGAATATTTATGCGTTTGATGCCCATTGTCAGGAATATTTCATGTTTATGCGTTTGATGCCCATTGCCAGGAATATTTTGTGTCTATGCGTCACTGCTCAGATGCGGACGCCTATTGGATGCTCCAAGAATCTCTGCAGCCAATCCCTAAGTTGGTTCTGTCTGACCAATTGAACTCAAATTTGCGATCTATATGGCAGAAACCGCGCAACGCGGATGCGCGAAGCTGCTGTGGCCATTTTGGAAAATCCTAGTAAAAGGAAATGACGAGGGGCGGTACATTGCGCATGTGCAAAGCCGCCATGGCCATATTGTAAAATCCTGTTTAACCGAAAAAGCTGTCTCCAGCTAAGGGCAATGATTAGCACTCAGACAGAGACACCACAATTCAAAGGAACAATGTTTTTAATGTGTTTTTTAAGCTTTGAATTATCTAGTGCGCATATATAAGTCACTCATTTTAAACTTTTTAAAGAGCGATATATATTGTAAGCCTAGCTCAATATATGAGGAGGCAATTTGAAAATCTGAACCTTAGAAAGTGTTATCTATATTACATTGAAATAAATGGGTAGTTTCTATTTAGAAAAAATGGATAGTTACAGGAGTTTGAATTAGCAAGCTAGGTGGGGAGCAAAAAATGGCATCACCAGTTCCTATTGCCGGATGACCGGGTCCGGGTCAGGGCGATGCCCTGGGCGTCTGTATGGACACCCACTTCAATTGTAGGTAAGTCGACCACCGCAGCCACGGGGTTTCAACAACCTCATGATGATGTTTGTGTCACGTACCTGATCCGAGGCCGAAATGCTGAGAGAAGCTCCCTTTGTGGCAGTACACCCCTGGAATTGGGAATGGGTGGTATGGTGCGTAGAGAAGCATGGGTGACCAGGGATGTTGAAAGGCTTAAACTGGAGGTCATTGGAAGACTGTATAAGCTGTGGAACGGAAGCAGCAGGAACTCCAGCAGGCTGTGGCTGGATCAGCAGTCTTCAAAGTGAGGGTGTTCGTGAAGGCCTGGCAGAGGTGTAGCGCCCACACAGGGTGTGGAGACAGATGACCAGTGCAGCAGGGTCAACACAGGCAGTATCAAATGGCAAGTCTGTTAACCAGGCCAGAGGTCAGACACAGGAGAAAGATACAGCAAGTCCTTGATCCAGGCCGGGGGTCAAACACAGGGAATCAGAATAAGCAAAGTCCTTAATCCAGGCAGAGGGTCAAGTGCAGGAGATCGGGTATAGCAAAGTCCGTTGAGCAAGCCAGGGGTCAAGTACAGCAGATCAGGCAGAGGCGTAGTCCGTTAGGCAAGCCGGGGGTCAAACACAGCAGGGTAGATCAAAGAGCAGGCCGAGAAGCAAGCCGGGTCACAACAGGTATTCTACAGGATACAGGACACTGATTCTGGAACACTGGTGAGCTGAGACTTTG
Organism: Glandirana rugosa; assembly: GCA_018402905.1. NCBI lineage: Eukaryota > Metazoa > Chordata > Amphibia > Anura > Ranidae > Glandirana > Glandirana rugosa. Next base: position 410,694 of record BLSH010054530.1, on the reverse strand, counting down.
TGTAACACAAAGGCCGCCTTTTATAGGTCAGCAAACATTGAAAAGAGTAAGGATATGATTATCAAAGCACTACAGTCTACAATAAAGACTGTAGGGCCAGATATCAGCGCTCCAGGATGACCATGCAATAAAACAAAAATCAATAACACACAGAAGTGTGATAGAAGTGTGATAGATCTGAACAACACTGCAATCAGGAATAAGCCTAATTATGTGACAACAATCTATCACACATTAACCATCAGATATATTAACCACTTCAGCCCCCCAAGGATTTCACACTTTAGGACCAGAGCACTTTTTGCTATTCGGCACTGCGCCGCTTTAACTGAGAATTGCGCGGTCGTGCGACATTGTACCCAAACGAAACTTGCGTCCTTTTTTTCCCACAAATAGAGCTTTCTTTTGGTGGTATTTGATCCCCTTTGCGTCATTTCTGATCACTGCTATAAACAAAAGAAGAGAGACAATTTTGCAAAAAAACTAATTTCTTACTTTTTGCTAAAACACAAATCCAAAAAAAAAAAATATAAAAAAACATTTTTTTTTCATCAGTTTTGGACGATTTATATTCTTCCTCATATTTTTGGTAAAAAAAAAATCGCAATCAGCATTTATTGATTGGTTTGCGCAAAAGTTGCCGCATTTACGGATGATGAGAATTAATTTCTGGGGTTTTTATTATTTTTTATTTTTTACTAGTAATGGCAGCGATCTGCGATATTTAGCGGTACTGCAATATTGCAGCTGACATGTCAGATCATTTTGACACTTTTTTGGGACCATTGGCACTTATACAGCGATCAGTGCTATAAAAATGCACTGATTACTGTGTAAATGCCATTGGCAGTGAAGGGGTTAACCTGGAGGGGGCACATCTAAGGGTTAACTGTGCTCCCTGGGTGTGTTCTAACTGTATGTGGGCTGGGCTGGCAGGGGGAGGGGAGTGATCACGGCTTCCATATACAGGAAGCCTGTGATGACAGCCCTTCCCCCTCTATGAGGACAGAGATCCATGTTTACTTACATGGACATTCTTTCACTGCGGGGGGGCCATCGCAGGTAGCCGGCGGCGATCGAGTCTGCCCTACCTGCTCCCTGGCCCCCCAGAACACAGTGAGCGTGCCTCCAGCGGCGCACACACGCTCACAGTGCGGGATCTCGCAGCCGCCGTCATGTGACGGCGGTTTGCGATATCCAACCACTTTGTCGCCGTCAGACGCCGGTCGGCAGTTGGCAAGTGGTTAAGATATCTTAAAACCTAGCAGCAGCTGCTATTAGTAAATAAATTGTCCAAATCCACACACATGATTTTTGTATTTGCATTTGTTGTGTGTGGATTTAAACAGTCTCATTGGTTACTCCGAACGCGCCGTCCCCTATGATCGTGCACAGGCATGCATTCATCTTCCGTGCATGCGCGCGGGAACGCGGCGTCCATGTCTGCTTCTCTGATAGTGCCCCCCCAGGGGGCAGCCTCCGGATGCCGAAGCTGGCCATCTTCTCTGGGTGGTCATTGTAGAAGGCCTGCATTAATCGTAGGGCATGTACATTACCAGAAGGTTCTGATGAATTATCTTCTGGGGGGTACCCCTGCCACTTAATGAGGTATTGGATTTGTCTGCCCCTTCTCCTGCAGTCCAGAATTGCTTCAACCTCAAATTCGGGCTCACCTTCTACTACAACTGGAGGTGGTGGCAGCTGTTCCCTTCCTGGAAATGGACTTGGAACTGCGGGTTTAAGAAGAGATGCATGAAAGACTGGATGGATCTTGTAAGAGCTGGGTAATGCCAGTTCAAAGGCCACTGGGTTAATCATCCTTTTGATCTCAAAAGGTCAGATAAATCTTGGAACCAATTTTCTGGAAGGGCAAGCTAGTCTGAGATCCATGTCTGACAACCACACCTTGTCTCCTATTTTGAACATAGGGTTCTCCCTTCTTCCCATGTCATAATATTTCTTGTACTGGTCCTGGGCCTGCTGCATGGCTTCCCAAAGCTGTTGGTAATTGGACGGAATAAAATGTATCCGGTCTTGAACTGCAGGAACTGTTGCCTCTGGTAACATGTTGGGTAAAAAGGTAGGATGATAGTCATAGTTGGCCCAGAAAGGAGACTGATTTGTGGCGGTGTGTATGGAATTATTGTAAGCAAATTCCGCGCATGGGAGTAGTGAAACCCAGTCATCTTGGGAACAGGTGCAGAAGCATCGTAGATATTGTTCTAGAGTTTGATTTGTCCTTTCCATCTGACCGTTGCTTTGTGGGTGGTAAGCAGAGGAGAGGCAGACCTCAATGGACAGATTTGCATAAGTTTTTCCAGAATCTGGAGGTGAACTGGGCCCATCTGTCAGATACTATGTTGTCAGGTAATTCATGTAGTCTGACCATTTCCTTGATGAATGTGTTGGCGGTTTCCGTAGCAGAGGGCGTTCCTTTCATTGGCAAAAAGTGTGCCATCTTAGAAAGGTGATCCACTACCACCAAGATGGTAGTGAATCCTTCTGAAGGGGACAGGTCAACAATGAAGTCCATGGAGATCTTCCTCCATGGTTGCTCAGGGACCGGCAGCGGTCTTAACAGACCCCAGGACTTGGCATTGGGCCCATTGTTTCGCTGACAATTAGAGCACGAGCTGACATAGTCCTTGCAGTCTTGCCTCCAGTTGGGCCACCAGAAGGAACGTTGGATCAGTTCAGTGTTTTTTTGTGTGCTGAAGTGACCTGCAAGCTTGTGATCATGAAAGGTTCTTAAGATTCTTGATCTTACTTGTTGAGGAACAAAAATTTTATTCTGGAACCACAGCAATCCTTCTTGTCTCTTCAAAGTAGAGGCTTCAGGTTCCGTACACTGGCTGGAGGCTTGTCTGATTGCAGTCTTTAGATCGGGATGTATGAGCAGAAAGTTTTGTGTGGACAGGATGGTTTCGGGTTCGGTGGTGTCAGGGGTCTCCGGGAACATCCGGAATAAAGCGCTGGCTTTGCCGTTCTTTGAGCATGGTCGATATGAGAGATGGAAATTGAACCTGGAGAAAAATAATGCCCATCGAGCCTGCGGGGTCGGAGACGTTTTGCAGTTCTGAGGAACTCCAGGTTCTTTTGATCTGTGAAGATCATGATGATTGATCTGTGAAGATCATGAATGATTGCAAAAAACCCTTTCACAAACCTGTGGTAAAAGTTGGAAAAGCCAATGAAACGTTGAACCCCCTTTTTATCTGATAGTGCTGGCCAATCCAGAATAGTCTTTACCTTCTGAGGATCCATTGCAATTCCTCCCGTAGAGATGACAAAACCCAGGAACTGAATAGTGGTTTTCTCAAAGTCACACTTCTCTGCCTTAACATAGAGTCCATGTTTCCTGAGGGTTGCAAGTACTTTCTTCACATGCGTACGATGCAGTTCCAAGGTGGCAGAGAAGATAAGGATATCATTGAGATAGACGATAAGAAAATTGTCTAGGAATTCTCTGAAAATGTCATTGACTAGGTGCTGGAAGGTGGCCGGGGCATTGCATAATCCAAATGGCATGACCAGATATTCGTAATGTCCAAAACGAGTTCTGGAAGCGGTCTTCCATTCGTCTCCCTCACGGATACGAATGAGATTGTATGCGCCCCGTAGATCAAGTTTAGTGAAGATCTGGGCCTTGCGGAATCGTTGAAAGAGTTCAGGGATGAGAGGAAGTGGGTAACGATTCTTGATGGTGATTTTGTTGAGGTCTCTATAATCTATGCATGGTCTTTCTTTCCTACGAAAAAGATACCAGCTCCAGCAGGTGAGGAAGAAGGCCGAATTAACCCCTTTTCGAGGTTTTAATCAATGTATTCCCGTAAGGCTTCCAGCTCGACTTCGGACAGTGGGAAGATTCGCTCCAAAAGGAATTTCAGCCCCAACAACAGTTTGATTGGGCAATTGTATGGTCTGTGGGGAGGCAGATGATCATGCCCTTTCTTATCGAATACATCCATGAATTCTTGGTATGCTGAGGGAACATTCGGATGTAAACTGGATGGAGGCTGGAGAGATAGACAGGTAGCAGGTTTGCTGGTGGCTGGGATGAAGCAGTGCTGTCCACAGTAGTCAGAAGAAAAGTTTATTTCTTTCTTAATCCAGTTTATTTGTGGATTGTGGGCTTGCAACCACGGGAGTCCCAAGATGATGGGAAACATGGGTGAGCAGATGATGCCAAAGCAGAGAAACTCCTGATGGCCAGAGTCTGTACTGGTAAAAATGGGTTTAGTCTCTTGAGTGACGGGTCCTGAGCAGGGTAAGGAGCCATCGGCCAGATGTACTTGTAAAGTGTGTTTCCTGTTCTGAAGGGACACACATAGTCTCTTAGCTAGAGCAGAGTCCAGGAAGCAACTGCATGCCCCTGAGTCAACAATTGCCAGAAGCCAAATCTCCTCTTCCACCACCTGTAATGGGACGAGTCCTGGGCAGTGAGTTCTCTGATTTGGGTAAAAATGGTCATGTCTGAGACCGGTAGTCCTCAAAGAGACGAAACCGTAGTAGACGAGTGGGTACAAAGGGTAGTAGAACCCTGAGGGCACCAACGTTCGGGTGTTAGGTGTTTATTTGACCTAATTCTTTCTTTATTTGAAAAGAAGACTGATGACACCTGTCGTGACGAAGTAGGGTCGGTGGTCGTTTGGACGATGGACAGATAGAGAGGTCGGAGGTAGGTCAAATGTAGGCTTACAAGGGAGTCGTATGGTTCTTAAGTACCTACATAAGCTAT
>BLSH010054530.1:361645-386946 GCA_018402905.1 Glandirana rugosa | reverse complement strand
ACCCTGGATAGTCCAAAATCTGTACAGACAAGGCTACTGCATCACTACTCCTGGATAAGCTATTTTTCACCCAGTTACTTAGTTATCTCTAGTTCCAAGGGGCAAGTGCCCGCCGTTTACTGTCTAAGAAGAAAAAATTGACATAACTAACCTACATACTTACATTATCCTAATGTAAAAGACAACAGTTCTTATACTTGGTTGGTTGCATGTTACACTGGGGGCGCATGTTCTGACTGTACTTTCTCTCTTTTTTAAGGCCAACATCATTCATGTTCATATTTAACCCCAGCCCTGCAGCCCCAGGGCTGCAGCTAAGAGCAACCTTGTAAAACACCTATCAAGACTGGACTCTGCAGTCCCCATGGGAATATAGTCATTCCCCCCACACCACCCTCCCCTACTGTTATAGGCTAGTGCCACAGGGGGTCACCCTGGAACTCTGTGCCTCACGTAGGTGAACTCTTGCTCAGCATCTACGGTGACTTAGTCCCGGATAGGGATCTCCCTTCTCCAGACCTTTTTATTGTTCAAGAAACTGGGATCTCCTTATACAGGTCCTCCTGTTTTAGACTTCCTAGTGGGGACCAAGTGCACCCCTTGGATATACTGTGTCTCTTACAAATCAATTATGGGTATAGTTTTTAAGTTGCTGTTATGGAATATTGGAGGCCTGAACAAAAAGGTGAAAAGGTCAGATGAACCCATCTCATGGCCAGCAAGATTCTGGCCCTCAGGAGAGCATGGGTCAAACAGGGGTTTCATGCCACTTATTCCTCCTATGCAAGAGGAATGACCATTTTACTTAACAAGATACTCCCCTGCTCGGTGGAACAGGTTATCAACGACCCGGGAGGTCGATACATGATCCTAATTCTGGATATACATGTCCAACGCTGGGCTTTGGTTAATGTGTATGTCCCTCCTCTGTTTGATCCAGCCATCCTATATGATATTACACTAAAATTGGCTCCGCTGCAAATTTATAATGTAGTGGTGGGAGGGGACTTTAATGCCATACTTGACCATAAGCTAGATACTTCTAACCCTCTTAGAGCTGCTCAGTCTGATCTGGCTTCTTGGGCAGATGCTCTTGGTCTTCAAGAGATTTGGAGGTGGAAGCATCCGGAGGATAGGACTTATTCCCATATTTCAGCCTCTTATAGATCAGGCTCTTGTATAGATTTGTTGTTTGGAACTACTTCAACCCTGTCCCAAGTCCGGGAGGTCTCCTACCTCCCTGCTGGTCTTTCAGACCACTCTCCAGTGGAGTTATGTCTGTCATTGGGTGGTACCCGGGAGCCGGGATGTTGGAGGCTGGTGATAATACTAAGATTCAGGAAATGGTGGACCCGGGGCTGTCAGCATATTGGCAGACAAATGAGGGCTCGACCTCCCCTGATGTGGTTTGGGAAGCAGGCAAAGCCCATGCCAGAGGGGAAAATATCTCCGCTATTAAGGCAGTTAGGTCTGCCTTTGTATCATAGACCACCCACCTGAAGCAGGATTGGCTACAGCCTCAGCCACCTTTGCTGCGGACCCAGCCCTGAGCAATTACACTAAGCTGGCCCAAATACGGAGAGACCTGAAACGACATTATACCTCATTGGTGCAATCTGACACCAGTAGATTTACTGCCAAGCTATTCGAAATGGATGATAAAAATGGTAAACTCTTGGCCAATTTGGTGGCTGAGCCTGCCTGCCAGGCCATAATCCCTAGAATCCAGTCCTCCAATGGAGGTCACGTCACTAACCCCGAGGGTATTTTGAATACATTTTGTCTCTTTTACCACACACTGTATGCTGATCCATACCCTGCCTCAGACGGGTCCATGCTGTAGGAGCTTGGGGGAATTAGTATGCCAAAACTCTCTGATGAGGATAGGGAAGCCTTGGAAAGGCCCCTGTCTCGTCAAGAGATAGAAGATGTGATTTATTCCCTTCCTAACAATAAATCCCCGGGACCGGGGGAATGGTATAAAATGCACGCTGCTTTGTTGGCCCCTAAGTTGAATCGCCTGTTCACTCATAGCTTACACTCTGGGAGACTACCTGACAGTATGTACCAGACCTACATAGTCCCACTGCCTAAACAGGGTAAGGATTTAACAAGCTGTTCATCCTATAGGCCTATTTCCTTATTGAACTATAATCTCAAAATACTCACAAAAGTGCTAGCCGACAGACTTATGCAGGTATTGCTATCTCTCATAAACATTGATCAGACTGGTTTTATGCCTGGCAAATCTACAGATATTAATATTAGATGGGTCCTTACACATCTCCAGCTCCCACCCGGCAGGGCAGCATTGAGAGTCCTAGTGGCTCCTGATGTTGAAAAAGCCTTTGATACGGTTCGCTGGTCTTATATGATGCAGGTGCTGGAACTATTCAGTTTTGGTCCAATGTTTAGGAAGTGGATAGGCCTACTGTACCGGTCTCTGACGGCTTGTATTAAGTTGAATGGCAGACTTTTGCCCTCTTTCCCGATTTTGAGGGGAACGGGGCAAGGGTGCCCGCTCTCCCCTGCATTGTTTGCCTTGGTGATTGAGCCATTGGCGGAAGCTCTGTGGAAGTCAGTTGAGGTGTCTGGGATCCAGGTGGGCTCAGTCGTTGAAAAGCTGGCACTTTATGCTGATGACTTGATCTTCTCTCTGAACGACCCTGGTCCCTCACTTGCTGCGGTGCTGCAGATCCTAGGTCGCTTCGCAACGCTTTCTGGCCTTACTACTAGTTGGGGCAAGTCACTCGTTCTCCCCATAGATTCTGGGGCGAGGGAGTAGGCTGACCCCAAGTCTCCACTACAATGGGTGAACACCATTAACATATCCTCTGATGTTCGTGATTTTGTCAAACTTACGGTTGAAGGCTTGGTCAAATCTCCCATTATCCCTCATTGGGAAAATCAATTTGATTAAAATGAAAATCCTTCCAGTTCTGCTATACAGCTTGCGGCATTACCCGGTTTTGATACCGAAAACTTTTTTTCGACAGTTGGACTCTACTATAACCTCCTTTCTATGGCAATCTGGCCTGGCTAGGTTCAGCAAGAAAACTCTGCATAGGCCATAGACAAAGGGTGGTCTGGCCTGTCCAGATTTCTGCTCATATTATTTGGCAGCTATGCTTAACCATGCCCACATCTGGCGGATTTCAGATGACACAAATGCATCTGTGGTACTAGAAGCGGCTCACACAGGATCTTTTGAGGCCAAAAGGAACATGCTCTATAGGGGGTCGGGAGGTTCCCAACCGCTCTTGATGCTGGCAATGAAAGTGGTTATTAAAGCTTGGTACATTACGGTGATCAGGCCTGGTGTGGCGAGGGCCTGCTGGTCCCCAAACACACCATTATGCTGCAACCCAAGGCTGCAGGAATTCCATTCACTACCAGATCATGGTCTATGGGCTGGCAATGGGATTAAATATTTGTTGTATATCAGTGATGGATCTGAGCTATTTACTTTTGACAAGCTCAAAGATAGATACCAGCTTCCAAACTTTTTCTTTTTCAGGTTCCTGCAGCTCCACCAAGCATATGCCACACAATTCTGGTCACTTCCATTTCGGTTGGAACAGGATGACCTAGAAGCCCTGTTGAGAGCTGAAATTTTTTCTAAGCCTTTATCACAAATATATAAAGCGCTATTTCCATCCATCCAAGTAGGCATGGAGGGTCTGCGCAGTCAGTGGCAGGCTGAGGTGCAGGACCTGGATGGCAAATATTGGGAAGATATGTGGGAATACCCTTTTCAACCTCTAATAGCGACCAGAGATAAGCTGATCCAATTCAAAATATTACATAGGATATATTACACGCAACAAAGACTGCGCCGCATTTACCCCGCTTCGTCGGATGCTTTTAGAGATGTTCCTTTCCCCCTCAGGTTATACAGATATATTCTGGGACTGTCCCAAAATACAGAAGTATTGGCAGTGAGTGACACAGTTTCTTCTAGAGCATAACCGCTATTCCCATCCCGTTGACAATGAGAGTCTGTATCCTAGGATTAGTGGACTTGATAGTACCTGCCAAAGCAATACATACTCTAATAGGCATCATTTTGTTCTATGCCAGGAAGGCTATAGTGCTACACTGGAAGCCAACTGGGCCCCCGACACTGTCCTCCTTGAAGCAGTTGGTTAATGCAGTGATACCCCTATATAAAGCAACGTACTTCTCCCGTGGATGCCCTTAAAAATATGATAAAATTTTGCACCTGTGAACAGACTCTGACTCCATGGTTGATGACCAAAATTTGCCAGCCCATTCCACCTAAATTCCCCGAGCAAGTACATGGTCTTGTGCGGTACTAGGAATTATACTCTGAGTTAGGGGGGGGTCACATTTCCCCGCTAACCAAAAGAATACAGTGTAATTACCTTCAGGAGATTGAGGGTGAGATCCAGCAATGATGGAGATGGGGGGGAGGGCCCGTCAGGTGAAGTTGATCCTTATTGTGATCCTACTATAAGTGGATCTGAGCAATGCACGGGTAGAATTCCAAGGTATGTTAGTTGTTTTATGTTATGCACATGGCTATGTGCACTAATTGGAACATTCAAAGGAAAAGCAGCTCCAGGTGAGAAATCAGTATATGGAAGGCTGTGTGCACGTCTGGTCCATGAGCCAACAGCATACAATACATCAATGAAGGTTTTGACAGCACCACAGGAACTTCCAAACGAATTGTGTTTATTCAGTAAAACATAATCATGAGATTATGACTAAGCGGGTATAACTCCCGTGAAACGCGTCAATCTATCTTGCCTTGATGTACTTCTTATGGACTGTTGAATCCTGTATGATGTTTTACTGAATAAACACAATTCGTTTGGAAGTTCCTGTGGTGCTGTCAAAACCTTCATTGATGTATTATGTGCACTAATTGGCCGGGGTATGCCCCATCGGCCATGGTTTGTGTTGCAAAATTGAATCTCCAATAAAGAGAATTTATTAAAAAAAAACAATATAATGTTATTAACCTTACTGTTTATTCTACCACTTCTTTTCATTCATATAAATTGATGAGAAGAGTGTATTTATTACAAATTCCTTATCACTGTCACTTAATAATAATTAATAATTATCATCATCCTACTACTATATCACTACATTCATCCTCCCATCACTATATCACTACAGCGACCAACTTCCCTTGATCAGCTTTTATGGGGCTAATATGTTCTGACCTAGCATTTTTACTATAAATATATTTGAAAAAAATTGAGGATTTTTTTTTACTGTCCTCTGCAATGTGTCTCCTATAATCTATTTTAGCTGTCCTGCTTGAGTTCTTGTATTTCATATTGCACCCTCTGTAGTTTTGGAATGCCAGTGCTGACCCTTCAACCGTTTTTTTATCATTAATATGCCTTTTTATGTTAGTAGTTCACTACCTAAGTTTAACTTTTGTTCTTTTATCATTGTTGCCATCGGAATGCAGTGACAAATGCCATTATTTAATATGTCCTAAAAGCATTCCCACATTTCTTCAGCATTCTTTGTTGCAAGAATTTGATCCCATTTAGTATCATGTAGTGTGGAATGCAACTTAGTAAAGTTGGCTCTTTTGACATCTTGTGCTTTTGTCCTACCCTAATGTCTCCCTTTCCTATACATTATGGCAAATGTAATTACTCTGTGATCACTGTTTCCTAAGTTATCCCTTACTTCCACATCTGCAATCAGCTCTCTGTTTGTAATTAGTAGGTCTGGCAGTGCATTATTTTTAGATGTGGCTTCCACCATTTGACTTATGAAATTGTCCTACATTACATTCAAGAAAAGCCTTAGTTGAGTGCGTAGTTCCTCCTGCCCAGTCAGTATCAGGATATTTAAAGTCCCCCAAGATTATAAAATTGCCCTGCTTCCCTGCCATCTCTAACTGTGAAAGGAGATGGGTTTCTTCCTCCTATTTTTAAGGGACCTATAGCATAAACCCACAATTAATTTACCATTTGTGTCACACTTTGGATCTCAAGCAGTTGGGCTCTCAATCGGCGCTGATGCAAAGCAGTGAGAGATCACTTTGGGCGGCCATCTCCCGAGTCCCAGATCTTCCTGTACATCATCCCCCCCTGCCGGGCCAATACTATTGCTTCTCCTCTCGGCCAATCGCGCTCCTCCCGCTTCCTATTGGCCGGGAGAAGAAGCAGGAAGACAATAGTGAATATTAATTCGCTATTGTCACACAACTGGGTGGGCTCACTGTGCCCCGAGCCCACCCTTTTTTGAAGATATTTACAACACATGGGGAGAGAGGCAGAGCTCATAAAAATGTGGGAAATCTGTTAACTCTCCTTTTATTCAAAACAAAACAAAAATTTTGGCTGGACATACAGTACATCTTAAAAATGCTTCCTTTAAAATTCAACTTTAACATTGCTTTTTTCTTATACTTGTAATTCCTCATATGTCTTATGTACATTGTATGACGAATAGAATACAGAATTTAAAAAAATACTAAAATAAGTATGACTAACAAACTTTTCTTGTTGAAATGTAAAATGTGTATTATGTTCTTAGGCCCATTTCACACTAGTGGACCGATCGGGTCTGCCTATCAGTTTTTCAGGCAGACCCGATCAGACCCTCCAGTCTCCTCTATGGAACAGTGGGTGTCAACAGACATGTGTCTGGATGATCTTATCCGCTAAAAACAGACTGATGGGGATCCATTGCCCATTTGTCTGGCGGATCGGATCAGATGGCAGTCGGGTGTAAACATCCGACCGTCCATAGAGGAGAGCGGGCTGTGTCTGTGTCCGCTCTGCATAAGCACAGCGGACATAGATCAGCCATCTGCCTGCTCCCCCCAACGCGTTTTACGCTGTGTGTAAGGGACCTTACCCATATGAAGTGTTATTCATTGTTATCTAGTTTTGAGTGATAAGGCTAGACAAAAGATCTGCATTTGCTTGATATTACTAGAATTTTTCTGGGCTTGGCTGACAAAGTACCGTCCTGTTATATAACAATGCTAAATACTTTTTAATGTGTTTTTTATGTATTTTTTTGTTTAAGGTGTTGGTCCCCAAGACAAAACATCACTGTCAGCTGGTAAGAAGCGAGTGCAGGTTTTTTTATGCTTCTCAATATTTTATTATTACTAGCCCCGGGCAGTTAACAGAGGTATTTTGGGATTAAGTGTTATGAATAACACCTACATTAAAAAGTATGTGTAATCCCATTCACTAAGAACTCATGTAAGCCATAATATGTTAGTTATTTTAAAAGTAATTTTAATAATCTTTACCTTTCATTTCCAAAAAAATACTTGGTGATCATTCCATGAGGGTCATTTTCCAAGCAGTTCCGGTTTAGGTTGACCCAGCTCTGTGCCAATGCACATTGCATATGCATAGTCCATTGATGTGGACTATGAATGTGGTCCTTGTTGTCAGTGTTGTTCTTGTTGTTATCATTCAAATGCCTCCATCTTTACTATGTGAGCCTGCAGGATGCTGCATAGTTTTTTTGCAGAAAAGAAGTCCCCATTACACGGAGAACAGTTGTACACCTCTGAATCGCTCTGGGGCGATGGGGCAGCATGTTACATATGTAGTACCCTACAGTGTTCTAAAATGGGATTGTAGATAGTTTTGTAGTGTAGGTAAATTTAGGCTTGGCTAGCAGCCAAGCCTGTGTTTTGAATGTGGTTCAGGGTGAGTGATCCAGGGAGGCTGGTTGACTCATCAGACAGCAACTCTGGTACCTCTTCCTACTTGTGGAACCTTGGAGAAGCTTCCAGTAGAATGGGAGGGAGGTTAGGAGGAGCTGCCTGGTGTATTGATGAAGGCCCCAACCAATCCCTCTGCAAATGGACTGGCAGGGGGAAGGCACCGCTTAACCACTTCAATACAGGACGTTTATACCCCCTTCCTGCCCAGACCAATTTTCAGCTTTCCGTACTCTCACACTTTGAATGACAATTACACTTTCATGCTACACTGTACCCAAACAAAAATGTTATCATTTTTTCACACAAATAGAGCCTTCTTTTGGTGGTATTTAATCACCTCTGGGTTTTTTATTTTTTGCGACATAAGTGAAAAAAATTTGAAAAATTTGAAAAAAAAACACACTTTTTTTTAGTTTCTGTGATAACATTTTGCAAATAAGTAATTTTTGTTCATAAATTTGGGTCAAAACCTATACTGCTACTTATCTTTGGTAAAAATAACCCAAATAAGTGTATATTATTTGGTCTGTGTGAAAGTTATAGTGTCTACAACCTATGGTGCCAATCATTGAAAATTGATCATGCCTGATGTACTGATGGCCTATCTCATTTCTTGAGGCCCTGAAATGTCAGGGAAGTACAAATACCCCCCAAATGACCCCCTTTTAAAAAGTAGACATTCCAAGGTATTTAGTAAGAGGCATGGCGAGTTTTTTGAAGTTGTACTTTTTTCCCACAATTCTTGGGCAAATTAAGAAATTATTATTATTAATTTTTTTTTGCACAAAATTGTCATAACAAAGTTATTTTTCACACACAGCATATGTATACTTCCAATTACACCCCAAAATACATTCTGCTACTCACCCCGAGTATGGTGATACCACATGTGTGAGACTTTTTCACAGCCTGGCCACATAGAGAGGTCCAACATGCAGGGAACACCGTCATGCATTCTAGGAGCAGAATTTTCACATCTAATTTCCTAACAACCTATTACACTTTTGAAGGCCCTGGAACACCAGGACAATAGAATTACCCACAAAATGACCGCATTTTGGAAAGAAAACACCACAACGTATAATCTATGAGGCATTATGAGTCTTTTGAATGGTTCATTTTTTTCCACAAGTCTTCGAAAAACGTGTAAAGAAAATTAAAACACTTTTATTTTTACACAAAGTGGTCAATTTATAAGATATTTCTAACACATAGCATGCACATAGCAAAAATGACCCCCCAAAATATATTCTGCTACTCATCCCGAGTATGGTGATACCACATGTGTGAGACCTTTACACAGCCTGACCACATAGAGAGGTCCAACATGCAGGGAGCACCGTCAGGCATTCTAGAAGCATAAATTACACATATGATTTCCTAACCACCTATTACACTTTTGAAGGCCCTGCAGCACCAGGACAATAGAATTACCCACAAAATGACCCCATTTTGGAAAGCAAACATCCCAATGTATATTCTATGAGGCATTATGAGTCTTTTGAATGGTTAATTTTTTTCCACAAGTCTTCGAAAAACTTGGAAAGAAAATGAAAACGCTTTTATTTTTACACAAAGTGGTCAATTTATATGATATTTCAAAAACATAGCATGTATATAGCAAAAATAGCCCCCCAAAATATATTCTGCTACTCGTCCCAAGTATGGGGATACCACATGTGTGAGACTTTTTCACACCCTGGCCACATAGAGGGGTCCAACATGCAGGGAGCATTGTCAGGCATTCTAGGAGCAGAGATTTCACATCTAATTTCCTAATGACTTAATACACTTTTGAAGGCCCTGGAGCACCAGGACAATGGCATTACCCACAAAATGACCCTATTTTGGAAAGCAAACACCCCAACGAATATTCTATGAGGCATTATGAGTCTTTTGAATGGTTCATTTTTTTCAACAAGTCTTCGAAAAATGTGGAAAGAAAATGAAAACGCTTTTATTTTTACACAAAAGTGGTCAATTTATAAGATATTTCTAACACATAGCATGCACATAGCAAAAATTAACCCCCAAAATATATTCTGCTACTCCTCCAGAGTATGGCGATACCACATGTGTGAGACTTTTTCACACCCTGGCCACATACAGAGGCGAAAATGCAGGGAGCACCATCAGGCGTTCTAGGAGCATAGATTACACATAAAATTTAATTCACACCTATCACACTTTTGAAGGCCCTGGAGCACCAGGACAGTAGAATTATCCCCAAAATGACCCCATTTTGGAAAGCAAACACCTGAGGTATATTCTATGAGGCATCGGCTGCAGATAGGTACTCGGGTACTCTGATGGGCTGCAGATAGGTACTCAGGTATTCTGATGGGCTGCAGATAGGTACTCAGGTACTTTGATGAGCTGGAGACAGGTACTCGGGTAATCTGATGGACTGACAAAAGGTACTTGGGTACTCTGATGGGCTGCAGATAGGTACTCGGTTACTCAGCTGGGTTGGTGACAGGTACTCGAGTAATCTGAAGGGCAGGTGACAGGTACTCGGGTATTCTGATGGGCTGTTGTGACAGGTACTTGGGTACTCAGATGGGCTGGTGACAGGTACTCGGGGACTCAGATGGGCAGGTGACAGGTACTCGGGTACGCTGATGGGCAGGTGACAGGTACTCGGGTACGCTGATGGGCTGATGACAGGTACTTGGGTACTCAGATGGGCAGGTGACAGGTACTCGGGTTAGCTGATGGTCTGGTGACAGGTACTCGGGTACTTTGGTGAGCTGGTGACAGGTACTCAGGTACTCTGATGGGCTGGTGACAGGTACTCAGTTACTCTGATGGGCTGGTGACAGGTACTCGGGTACTCTGATGGGCTGGGGACAGGTACTCGGGTACTCAGATGAGCTGGTGACAGGTAATCTGGTACGCTGATGGTCTGGTGACAGGTACTCGGGTACTCTGATGGGCAGGTGGCAGGTACTTGTGTACTCTGATGGGCTGGTGACAGGTACTCAGGTACTTTGATGGGCTGGTGACAGGTAATCGGGTACTCTGATGGGCAGGTGACAGGCACTCGGGTACTCTGATGAGCTGGTGACAGGTACTCGGGTACTTTGATGGGCAGGCGACAGGTACTTTGATGGGCAGGTAACAGGTACTGGGGTACTCTGATGGGTTGGTGACAGGTACTCGAGTACTCAGATGGGCTGGTGACAGGTACTGGGTAACTCTGATGGACAGGTGACAGGTACTCGGATACTCTGATGGGTTGGTGACAGGTACATGGGTACTGTGATGGGTTGGTGACAGGTACTCAGATGGGATGGTGACAGGTACTCGGGTACTTTGTTGGGCTGGTGACAGGTACTCAGGTACTCTGATGGGCTGGTGACAGGTACTCAGTTACTCTGAGGGGCTGGTGACAGGTACTCGGGTACTCTGATGGGTGGGCTGGTGACAGGTACTCGGGTACTTTGATGGGTTGGTAACGGGTACTTGGGTACTATGATGGGTTGGTGACAGGTACTCGGGTACTCTGATGGGCTGGTGACAGGTACTTGGTTACTCTGATGGGCAGGTGACAGGTACTGGGGTACTCTGATGGGTTGGTGACAGGTACTAGAGTACTCAGATGGGCTGGTGACAAGTACTTGGGTACTCTGATGGGCTGGTGACAGGTACTCGGGTACTCTGATGGGTTGGTGACAGGTACTCGGGTACTCTGATGGGTTGGTGACAGGTACTCAGGTACTCAGATGGGTTGGTGAGAGGTACTCGGGTACTTTGATGGGCAGGTGACAGGTACTTGGGTACTTTGATGGACAGGTACCCAGGTACTTTGATGGACAGGTGTCAGGTACTCTGATGGGCTGTGACAGGTACTTTGATGGGGTGGTGACAGGTCCTCTTTATTGGGGGGATCAGTGTGCTTGGTGTACACAGTTGGCGGTAACAAGCTGTTACCGCAATCTCCCTCTCACACACGATCGGTGTGTGAGAGGGAGAACCCGGTAACAGCTCGTTACCGCTGTTTGTTTACATCATGTAACCGGCTGTGATTGGACAATTCCATTGGCTCTTTACACTGATCGGAGCTGGCCTTTGTCCGAGGGACAAGCCTCAGCCCCGATCACCACGTACGAGCGGCGTGCACGCTGATGTCGGTAGTGACCGGCTGTGATTGGACACAGCCAGTCACGTGGTAAAGAGCCAATTTCATTGGCGCTTTACCCCAATCGGGGGAGCAGTGTCCCGAAGGACACGATCTATCTGCGATCGCCACGCTGCAGGCCCCCAGGTGCCCGCAGTAGCGGCGAAAAAGGAAAGACGTCATATGACGTTGTCCCGTATCGAGGAAGGGTTCCTTCTGACTTCATTTTACAATGACTCGGTAAGGAACCGGTTAAATACTCAGGGTCAGGCCAGCAGGGGCAGTGTAAGGAGTTTGGGGTGGAAGTTGGAGTGCTGAGGAGGCTGTCAAGAGGCCCTTGAGGGTAGCTCCTTAGTCTGGCTTGGGAGCTGGAGGGATCCTCTGAAAACACAAGGAGGAGTCTTCTCCAAAGGCGAGCTGGCAGTGCCTGAAGAGGTGGTGCTGGCATCAGTAGCCACAGTAATGGACACTGGGCCTTTTTTGTACACACCAAAAGGGCCCGCGGTCCCTGCCTCTAAAGGGCCTTTGCTTTATCTGACTGTTGCCTTTGTCAGATCAACTAACAGCTGGGGCTGAGTTTTTCTGCAAGCAAGTGATGTGCTGGAGAAAGAGGAGTGTACATAGTGGAAGTGTCCCTGAAGAGACTTTTGTTCCAGTCAAGTGGGCATCCCATAATAATCCCATCCCCATCCAAGTTCAATACCCGTAATAAAAATACAAAAACAAAGTTACTGGACTGAGACACAAAGGAGGATTGGGGGTTCCCAACTGGGACTATAACGGTGCCAGGAAGATAAAGGATTCAATTTACACAATTTCTAAAATCGTCAGTTTATTTATATCATTAAAAAATGTACTCCACATTGTGTATAAACAAGCATTGTAAGAAAAGAGAGTCTGAATACAAATGCACTGGTTGTTCACGGCTAAGTAGGTGGTTTATAGGTTGTCAAGATGTTTTCCCAACATGTTTCGCCATCACTTATGGCTTCATCAGGGGATTCAAACGACCACCGTTTACAACTGGGAAAAATAAGGACAATTGTAAAAAGAGTGATTTTTGCACATACATATACATTAGCAAGCACCGTTATGTCATAAAGAAAACATCATATAATGCATCTAGGGGACCTCCCCATTCCCCACCCCCCCAGATGAGCCCCACACCCCCCAGTCCTTCCCCCACACCCCCCATACTCACTCCACAGGTTCCAACCCAGGGGCCAAGGACACAGATACCTCCCACCTCACCAGCAGGGGTCTAGTGCTATGTCGCTGCAGAAGGCGCTATAAGTCCACGGCCAATACTGGAAAAATAGATACCACAACTCTTTCAGTATATGAGCAAAGGGGAAGAATATAACAAAAAGTCTTAGTAAATCAATTGCATGTAGTTAGGTAAGGTGAAAAGGTTGCGTCATTTCTCAAAGTGGTACATGGCGCATGCTATATCACCAAAACATATGAATGAATAGATAACTTCACCTGAGAAAAGACAGCAATACACACAGTACACGGAACTTACTCAGACAGTAATGGGTAGATTCTCAGATTAAATCAGATCCAAAAAGGGGGGTGCATGGAAGTCTGCACCATGAGTTGTACTCCAAGAGGAAGGCGCAAACGTAGATGATGATGCTAGAATACAAGGACAATAACTAGGATATGGAAAAGCAAAATATTGATAAAGAGAGATAATATTAAAGGCCACTCCATAGGGTAGTGTATACCAGTATAAAGGAGGATGAGAGAACGGAATGTGAAGGAACAAAGAGGTTAGAGACAGGACTGATACATATACAAATAAGTAAAAGTAAATAGACACACGAATAGAGGTACGGGCCAGAATTTGATACAGTACAATTACTAATAATGATAACGAAGTTGTCCCTACAGGACAAACAAATGGGGGCCTAGGGTCAATATATCCAAGGCTATATATTACATAGTTTCATAATTATAGATCCGTATTAGAATAAGAAAATGTATAAGACATGGGAGGAGAAATATTAGAATAGAAATAGACTTTAGGTGTGTAAAATATACAATACACCGATGGGCAGTAATAAAGGTATGAACCAAAATAAATCATATGGCAAATAAGTTTAAATGCCTCAAAAAATGCACTCCAAGAGGAGATGGATAAGAGCTGCAAACACTGGTAGGAATCAGTTAGAGGGAGAAAGAAACAAGAATGGAATAAGGAGCATGATAGAACTGTGAAACATACCTTGAGTAAGAAAATACAGAGCATACACTTCCCCCCGTCTCCAGCGTATGTCATTGCTGGAGGTGCCAGCTTTATGACATCTTCCACTCAGCCAGCGTCTGACGTCACCGGCCGAGTGCGAATGTGACTGCACCAGAGAGCATGCACCGGCCACCCAGGGATCCTGCTGGGACTGCAAGCCCCATAATGCCTGGTGTGGAGAGGCAGGTGGGGCTGGACCATAGTGAGGCTAGGGAGAAAGCGTCAGGAGTGTCTAGGCAACCGCTGGGTGCATCCAAAACTGGGAAAGCCAGTGTCCCGTAGACAGAGGGAATTGGCAGCCCAGGGAGAAAATGTGTCAACAAGACTAAGACCGATGTTTACAGGATATTAAGGGTGCTAATAGCAATCCATGGCGGGATAGGTCGGCACATAAAGTCCGGTGTGAGGCGGCACGACACGATAAAAGTCAGTGCCCCTGTAGTCCGTACAGTGACAAGTGGAACCTAGGACCCCAAGGAGGGAAAATGGCCCCAAACAGAACCGGAACAAACCCCACCGGCATATGAGTCACCCAGCCGGACAAAGGTCCAGCAAGGTGAACAGGGGGGAGAAAGGAAGGGGGGGCACCATCGGGGAGGGGAGGAGAGTTGGAAGGCTCAGCCAGATGCAATGATAGAAAATCAATAACAATGATTCACAGATAAGAAGCATTACATGGAAATTAACATGGAACGATACAGTTGGTAAATTCACAGTGCAAAGAAAATGGACATTGCAAGAAATTATTTTATGTTGCAAACATCACATCCCAATTGTATGAGCATACAAATTTTTTAACATAGTATCAAATTCATATCAAGCTGCATCTAATCTATCTTATAAAGACAGGGAAGGGAAACCCGGGGACAGGAATAAGGGAGAGCCAAATACGACAAAAACCCAGGTCAGCAATATGTAAGGAGCAAGAGAGTATGGGGGTGCTAGGTCCCCGCATCCAAGAGGGTAGAACGAGGCTTGCATCTCCACTTGACTAAAGAAAGGGTCTGAAACTCAATGTTTTGTTAAAGCCAGGATATTCAGTGGCTTTGAGACTATAGATCCATCTTGCTTCTAGTTGAAGCAGCTTACAGTCAATACCCCACCTCAGGGGTGGGGAGGTAAATGTTCAAGTGCCACAAATTTCACCATAGTATGGTCAAAGTTGTGGTACCTTCCAATGTGTTGGGCGACTGCTGTAGTTTTTAGACATTTCCTAATGGGTTTAATGTGATCCTTAATTCTCTTAAAAAACGGGCTTCCCGACGTAAAATTCGCCACATGCACATTGCGCTAAATATACAACCACTATAGTTTGACATGTAACCCTGTGTTTGGGGTAGAACTTTTGACCATTGGGAAGCACAAAAGAACCATTGTTAATTAAATAGGGACACGTTTCACAGTAACCATAAGGAAAGATACCTGGATTAGTGGGTTTACAAAAGTCATTGGAAAAATTACTGTGGACCAAATTGTCCCTAAGTGAGGGAGCTTGTCTATAGGGAGCTTGTCTATAGGTAATTTGGGGATTCTTCCCGATATGTTTATTTACCTGGGGATCAGCAGATAATAATGACCAGTATTTGAGGACAATATTTTTAATCTGCTATGTTGGTTGGAACACTGGGTTATTAAACACACAGGGAGAGTTCTTAGACTTTTGGGAAAAGATCAAAGAGCTTCTATTTTTAAGGTTTACCCTATGATATGCTTTCTTCAGGAATGAATGGCTGTAGCCATGTTGTTTGTGTCTATTATAAAGATCTCTGGCCGCTATTTCAAAATCTTCATTGTTTGTACAGTTTAGTTTAATGCAAAGGTATTGGCTGTAGGGTATGCTTTGTATGAGAGAATTGGGGTGTGAGCTAGTGGCATGGAGAATTGTGTTTGGCAGCTGAGGGTTTTCTGTAGAGGGAAGAACTGATGTTTCCATCTCCGTCCACAGGCAGTTCTACATCAAGGAAACTGATGCTACTCTGACTATAATTTCTAGTGAATTTAAGGTTGAATTCCTTAGTTGAGATAGCTTCATGAAAATGATGAAGCTCACTTTCTGTTCCCGTCCAAAAGATTAACACATCATCAATTTAGCGATACTATGCTAGTATCCGGGTAGAGAAGAAAGTCATATCCTCTCTAGAAAAAGGATCTTTCTCCCACCCCCCCCCCCTCCCAGGTACAGGCTAGCTTACGACGGGGCACAACGTGTCCCCATCGCAATGCCCCATACCTGGAGGAAGCGGAAGGTACCGAACATGAACACATTCCAAGTTAGGATAAATCTAAGCAGATCTATGACAAATTGATTGTATTTGGCTGCTGTCTGGCCTCTTTCTTTAAGGTGATCTTTTATCACCTCAATTCCCTTGTGGTGGGGAATTGTATTATATAGACTCTGAATGTCCAATGCAAGAAGCCAAGTGCCTTTTGGCAATTGGACCCCTTCAACCAGTTTTAACAAGTCAATAGTATCCTTTACATAGGAGAACAGAGATGTGACGTGGGGGTGCAGGTAGCTATCAACCAATAAGCTTGCATTTTCAGTTAGTCCTGCACAGCCTGAAATTATAGGGTGGCCAGGAGGATGTTTTAAAGACTTGTGTACCTTGGGTAAAGAATAAAATGTTGGAATTTTCAGTTCCTGTGTATTCAAAAAGTTCCAAGTATTCTTGTCTATCACCCCTTTCTACAAAGCCTTTAAAATAATATTGTGGAATAATTATTCATTGGTAAAGTTTTCAATTACGGTCTTTGAGATGGGATGGTACCAATCTCTGTTGTTAAGAATATTCTCACACATAAGTTTATAGTCTGCAGTATTCATGATCACCAAGTTCCTTCCTTTATCAGTGGGTTTGATGGTTATCTCAGTGTTTTTTTGTAAGGATTTGATGGCTTGCCGTTGAGTTTTAGATGAGTTTTCTTTATGCGAAGTGTTAATTTTCATTTTTTCAATTTCCTTAGTGGTCTGCTGAACAAATGCCCAAATGTTGGGGTTTGTATTAAGTAATGGGAACGCTTGTGATAGTGGCTTGAAGGTGGCTGGTGGTCCAGCGATCGACATGTCTGGGGGGTGTTAACGATGATGCGTCGTCGTCGACATGGCCCTCCTCCCAAAGTCCCATCAGGTCCTCTAGGGCCTGACTTTCTTCAATATCTCTTTGGATATAGAAATAATCGGGCTCCAATTTCTTGGAGCCAGATGATTTTGTCATACATTACTTTATAGGTAAGTCTTCTAGCAAAAAGGTGTATGTATTTAATAAGGTGAAATTTATCAATCGTTGTATCTGGGCAAAAAGTTAAGCCCCGTTTCAGAACCTCAATTTGGTCTGTAGGCAGGGATAGAGAAGACAAGTTAATAGTCTCTAACTTATTGTTGATGTGGTGAGATTGGGAGGTGTCATGTCGGGATTCAGATTGGAATCTGAGTCCTGAGTTTTCACTAAAAAATGGGTGCTAGTTTAGTGTCAGTAGATTGTGTTAAAGCCAGGGGTAATCCACCAGAGGTGGAGTCACTTACCTTGGTGGTTGTGCCGGTGAGAGAAAGGGTGGTTGTAGATCCAGTCACAGGTTTAAGGGGTATAGTGTGGGAGTGAGAAGTGGGTGTGTAGTCTTTTTTCTAGAGAGGATATGACTTTCTTCTCTACCCGGATACTAGCATAGTATCGCTAAATTGATGATGTGTTAATCTTTTGGACGGGAACAGAAAGTGAGCTTCATCATTTTCAACCTTAAATTCACTATAAATTATAGTCAGAGTAACATCAGTTTCCTTGATGTAGAACTGTCTGTGGACGGGATGGAAACATCAGTTCCTCCCTCTACAGAAAACCCTCAGCTGCCAAACACAATTCTCCATGCCACTAGCTCACACCCCAATTCTCTCATACAAAGCATACCCTACAGCCAATACCTTTAAACTAAACCGTACGAACAATGAAGATAAATAGCGGCCAGAGATCTTTATAATAGACTCAAACAACATGTCTACAACCATCCATGCCTGAAGAAAGCATATCATAGGATAAACCTTAAAAATAGAAGCTCATTGATCTTTTCCCAAAAGTCTAAGAACTCCCCTCAACCTGTGTGTTTAATAACCCAGTATTCCAACCAACATAAGCAGATTAAAAATATTGTCCACAAATACTGGTCATTATTATCTGCTGATCCCCAGGTAAATAAACATATCGGGAAGAGTCCCCAAATTACCTATAGACGAGTTCCTTCACTTAGGGACAATTTGGTCCACAGTCATTTTTCCAATGACTTTTGTAAACCCACAGATCCAGGTACCTTTCCTTGTGGTTACTGTGAAATGTGTCCCTATTTAATTAACAATGGTTCTTTTGTGCTTCCCAATGGTCAAAAGTTCTACCCCAAACACAGGGTTACATGTCAAACTATAGTGGTTGTATATTTAGCACAATGTGCATGGGGCAAATTTTACGTTGGGAAGACGAAACGCCTGTTTTTTAAGAGAATTAAGGATCACATTAAACCCATTAGGAAACGTCGCCCAACACATTGGAAGGTACCACAACTTTGACCATACTATGGTGAAATTTGTGCCTCTTGCAAGCCTCGTTCTACCCTCTTGGATGCGGGGACCTGGCACCCCATGCTCCCTTACTCCTTACATATTGCTGGCCTGGGTTTTTGTCGTATTTGGCTCTCCCTTATTCCTGTCCCCGGATTTCCCTTCCCTGTCTTTATAAGATAGATTAGATGCAGCTTGATATGAATTTGATACTATGTTAAAAAATTTGCATGCTCATACAATTGGGATGTGATGTTTGCAACATAAAATAATTTCTTCCAATGTCCATTTTCTTTGCACTGTGAATTTACCAACTATATCATTCCATGTTAATGTCCATATAATGCTTCTTATCTTTGAATTATTGTTATTGATTATCTATCATTTCATCTGGCTGAGCCTTCCAACTTTCCTCCCCTCCCCGGTGGGCCCCCCCTTCCTTTCTCCCCCCTGTTCACTATGCTGGATCTTTGTCCGGCTGGGTGACTCATATGCCGGTGGTGTTTGCCCCGGTTCGGTTTGGGGCCATTTTCCCTCTCCCTCCTTGGGGTCCTAGGTGCCACTTGTCACTGTACGGACTACAGGGGCACTGACTTTTATCGTGCCGGTGCCCCCTCACACCGGACTTTATGTGCCAACCTATCCCGCCATGGGTTGCTATTAGCACCCTTAATATCCTGTAAACATTGGTCTGAGTCTTGTTGACACATTTTCTCCCTGGGCTGCCAATTCCCTCTGTCTACGTGACACTGGCTTTCCTGGTTTCAGATGCACCCAGCGGTTGCCTAGACACTCCTGACGCTTTCTCCCTAGCACCACGATGGTCCCGCCCCATCTGCCTCTCCACACCAGGCATTATGGGGCTTGCAGCCCCAGCATGCTCTCTGGTGCAGTCACGTTCGCACATGTCTGGTGACGTCAGGCGTCGGCCGAGTGGAAGACTCCATAAAGCCGGCATCTCCAGCAATGACACACGCTGGAGACGGGGGGACATATATGCTCTGTATCTTCTTACTCAAGGTATTTTTCCAGTTCTATCATGCTCCTTACTCCATTCTTGTTTCCTTCTCCCTCTAACTGATTCCTGCCAGTGTTTGCGGCTCTTATCCGTCTCCTCTTGGAGTGCATTTTTTGAGGTGTTTAAACACATATTTGCTATATGATTTATTTTGGTTCATACCTTTATTACTGCCCA
The DNA here is from genome assembly GCA_018402905.1 of Glandirana rugosa. Classification (NCBI taxonomy): domain Eukaryota; kingdom Metazoa; phylum Chordata; class Amphibia; order Anura; family Ranidae; genus Glandirana; species Glandirana rugosa. The sequence continues at coordinate 367,150 of BLSH010054530.1, read as the reverse complement.
TTGGTGTATTGTATATTTTACACACCTAAAGTCTATTTCTATTCTAATATTTCTCCTCCCATGTCTTATACATTTTCTTATTCTAATATGGATCTATAATTATGAAACTATGTAATATATAGCCTTGGATATATTGATCCTAGGCCCCCATTTGTTTGTCCTGTATGGACAACTTCTTTATCATTATTAGTAATTGTATGGTATCAAATTCTGGCCCGTAATTCTATTTGTGTGTCTATTTACTTATACTCATTTGTATATGTATCAGTCCTGTCTCTCATACTCCTTTATGCTGATATACACTACCCTATGGAGTGGCCTTTAATATTATTTCTCTTTATCAATATTTTGCTTTTCCATATCCTAGTTATTGTCCCTGTATTCTAGCATCATCATCTACGTTTGCGCCTCGCAAAGACTTCATGCTGAACCACGTTCAGTCCAAACCCTCGGGAAGCTGTCACATAATAGCAGGCCATCGGCCCAATTGGCCATGTGGCCATATTAAGTCAGTAGGCTCTGATGAAGAGGGTTCGCCCTAGAAACGCGTCAGCCTAGCCTTATGGACAATGTCCAGTCTCTCTGCTGGGGTCCTGTTTTGGTGTCTTAAAGCTTTTATTTTAGCTCCGTTTGTGAGTATATGGATTTTATCTTCATGTTTTTAATAAACTGTTTAATGGTATTGCACAAGGTCGGTGCGCCCCTCTTGTTTTTGTGTCTTAGCGCCTATATTTCTACATTCAGAAGTTCTCTTTAAAGTATACGTTTAACTTTGTCCATTCTTGAAAAAGTAACAGGTTCATTTTACATGATGGAATGTATGCAGGCTGTACTTGCTATGTAAGTAACTGAGTTAAATCTTTAACTGGCTAAACTGATTTCAATTGCATTGTACAGTTTCTGTGTAGTCCCCTTTAGATCTAATTTGAGAGCCTACCTTAATCTGTATTTAATAGAGTGGCCTTCAGACTACATGGAATTTGGTAGCTATATAGAGGGATGTACAATCAGATAGTAAAATCTGTAGCACGTTTTAGAAAAGGCTGGGCATGCTGCCTTCCCTCTGCTTACTCCCACTTGACAGCAATTGGGCCTGGCAATGGGCTGTCCATGCCCTGTGTTCCTCTGTACCAGGAAGTACTGAATGTTTCTTTGGTGATGTGGTTGTACACATTGACTGTGGTACTGACTGCACCTGTGCCTTTTCCCATTAAGAGCAAGGTCAAGAGTGGCTCTTTATTTTTATTTTTTTTTAACTCTTCAATGTGCGAGTACTCTGCAAATGAGGACGTGAGACTGTAATTAAATATAGCATTGCCTGTAATTACTGTATGTATTTTTCTAATGACACTTTTGGTTACAGATGACTACCAATGCACTGGAAACCTTGAACAAGACTTTACTGAGCTCTGTAGGCGCCTGGGCTATACAGAATTTCCCAGAGTTGTGAACAGACCGCGACTGCCCAGTACACCGACATCTGAGAAAACTGCCTTTGGTAAGCTATGACTTTACCTGCTGGAACTATGACACACACACACACACACACACACACACACACAGCACAGCTCAGCTCCCTTCCTGCTCTCTTCTCACAGCATTTGATTGACAGCAGCAGGAGCTCCCTCTGCTGCTGAGCCTCCTGTGAGAAGAGAGGAGAGAAGAGCAGTGCTGCTACAGACGGGCATTTAAAGTGGGGTTGGGGCTAGGGTGAGCTGACATTGAAAGTTTTTTTTTTACCTTAATGCAGAGAGTGCATTTAGACAAAAACCGCCTTTAGAACAGCTTCAATTTAAAAAAATACCTTCTGTTTCTATCAGCCGCCTCAAAAGTCCTTTTTTTCTTATTTGCTGCAGTAATTTGACTAACTGTGTGAGGTTGGCTACGGTCATTCTCCATGGTCCTACAATATTTAGGAATAAGCCACCCCCTCTAGCCATAGCAGCCCACACAGGAGCTGTGGGGTCTGAGAGTAGAAGGGAGGTTGTTGTGGAAACTAAGCATGGGAAATGTATGTGCATGTGAAGATAATGCTTATTTTACTGTATTATTAAGGACTGCAGAGGTTGCTGTTGACACTGACCTTGTACACTCGGTGACATCTCCAATCCAGAAGAGGTGATGTCAAATGTACAGGAGGAGACTTCAGAATCATTACATGTACTAATGATTATGTCATAATGTAAAACTTAGTAATGGTCTTTGTTAGTAACATTAACAAGGAGTTGGTGCACAACCCTGTTTCCATATTGTTCAACCAACACAATAAAACACTGGAAAGCTATTAAAAAAAATTCAAAGACCCAATAGAGGGTATGAATGATTGTCAGACCGTGCAAAAGTCCATGCTGAGTCCATAACAGTCTCACACAAAGGGCAGCCTCATATATGAACTGGAGCCAAGTTCAAAGCAAGCTGAAGAGACAAAGGGAGAGGCGCCTCTAAGTGTAGACTTTAAGAGATTTTGTTATACATAATAACAGGGGGCAACTCACAAGAACGTAGATTAAAATAGGCACATCAGGGTACACAGTTGTCAACGGTGATGATGTCTATCCCATTCCTCTGCCGGGCCAGTCGCTGTGTGTATTGCTGCGGCTTCCTAAGATGGTAAAACACGGCTGTGTGTCTGTAGGGGCCAAAGCGAGGCTTGGATCGCAGATCCTCAACGGCGGGTGGAGATGACGTTACCGGGAATGCAACGCGTTTACTGGACATGCTACGAATAACAACGTAACTAGGCAACAGCCATCGTGCAATATACAGTTGTGCTTATAAGTTTACATACCCATAAATTTATGATTTCTTGGCCATTTTTCAGAGAATATGAATGAGAACACAAAAACATTTCTTTCACTCATGGTTAGTGTTTTAATCTGAAGCCATTTATGAGCAATAAACTTTGTTTACTCTTTTAAAATCATAATGACAACAGAAACTACCCAAATGATCCTGATCAAAAGTTTACATACCCTGGTGATCTTGGCCTGATAACATGCACACAAGTTAACACAAGGGGTCTGAATGGCTATTAAAAGGTAACCATCCTCACCTGTGATCTGTTTGCTTGTAATAAGTGTGTGTGTATAAAAGGTTAATGAGTTTCTGGACTCCTGACAGACCCTTGCATTTTTATCCAGTGCTGCACTGATGTTTCTGGATTCTGAGTCATGGGGAAAGCAAAAGAATTGTCAAAGGGTCTGCAGGAAAAGGTAGTTGAACTTTATAAAACAGGAAAGGGATATAAAAAGATATCCAAGGAATTGAGAATGCCAATCAGCAGTGTTTAAACCCTAATCAAGAAGTGGAAAATGAGGGGTTCTGTTGAAACCAAACCACGGTCAGGTAGACCAACTAACATTTCAGGACTCTCTGAAAACATGTGGTGTGGCTGTTTCAAGATGCACAATAAGGAGGCACTTGAAGAAAAATGGGCTGCACGGTGGAGTCGCCAGAAGAAAGCCATTACTACGCAAATGCCACAAAGTATCCCACAAACGTGTAACAGAGACAAGCCTCAAACTTTCTGGCACAGAGTCATTTGGAGTGATGAGACCAAAATTTAGCTTTTTGGCCACAACCATAAACCCTACATTTGGAGAGGAGTCAACAAGGCCTGTGAAACAAGGAGGTGGATCGCTGATGTTTTGGGGATGTGTGATCTACAAAGGCACAGGAAATCCGGTCTATATTGGTGGCAAGATGAATGCAGTATGTTATCAAAAAATACTGGAGGAACATTTGCATTCATCAGCCAGGAAGCTGCGCATGGGACGTACTTGGACATTCCAACATGACAATGATCCAAAACACAAGGCCAAGTCGACCTGTCATTGGCTACAGCAGAATAAAGTGAAGGTTCTGGAGTGGCCATCTCAGTCTCCTGACCTCAATATCATTGAGCCACTCTGGGGAGATCTCAAACATGCAGTTCATGCAAGACAGCCCACGAATTTCCAGGAACTGAAGGCTTTTTACCAAAAGGAATGGGCAGCTTTACCATCTGAGAAGATAAAGAGCCTCGTCCACAAATACCACAAAAGACTTCAAGCTGTCATTGATGTTAAAGGGGGCAATACACAGTATTAAGAACTGGGGTATGTAAACTTTTGATCAGGATCATTTGGGTAGTTTCTGTTGTCGTTGTGATTTAAAAAGAATAATCACAGTTGATTGATAATAAATGGCTTCAGCCAAACACTAACCATGAGTGAAAGATCCCACTTACAACACATATTCTCTGAAAAATGGCCATGAAATCATAAATTCTGCCAGGGTATGTAAACTTATGAGCACAAGTGTATATAGAGAGGCGCTGGGGGAGGGACAATACAGTATTAAAGGAAACTATAATTAAATTCATATTAATTGCAATTACATAATTCTTTAAAATATATATATATAGATACAAATAATAGCATATTAGCATATTAAATTAAATTAAAATAAAGTATAAGAGAAGCTAAGGGGCACAGCTATCATACCATTCGTAGCATGCATGCCCAGTAAACTTGTTGCATTCCCGGTGACGTCATCCCCGCCCGCCATTGAGGATCTGCAATCCAAGCCTCGCTTTGGCCCCTACAGACACACGCCCGTGTTTTACCATCTTAGGAAGCCGCAGCAATACACACAGCGACCGGCCTGGCAGAGGAACGGGATAGACATCATCACCGTTGACAACTGTGTACCCTGATGTGCCTATTTTAATCTACGTTCTTGTGAGTTGACACTTGTTATTATTTATAATAAAATCTCTAAAAGTCTACACTCAGAGGCGCCTCTCCCTTTTGTCTTTTCATGGTCGTTGTTAGTACTGCTTCTACTTTTGTTTAGTTTTTTTTTACTATTACTAAACCACTTTCAGTACTTGTTTGCTGTGAAGGTGAAAGTATGGGGAGGGCTTAGAGTTTGAAATCGGCTCTGGCAAAAAAAGACTGGGGAGCTACTGAGGATGGAGCAGTTAGCTGGAAAATTAAAGCTCAGGGCCTATTCACATTATGTGCAGTTCATTTCTCCACAATAGTTTTCTGTGTGTCCTGTTCATACCAGAAAGCTGTGTTACACTATGTTTCAGGGTGGTGCGATATTATGCAACATGTATAATATCACACCACTCTGCTCTGTCCCTCATGTCACTACACAGAAGCACAGCGCACCCTGCTGCTGTGCAGTGACATGAAAGAAATGTCACAATTTGTTTAAAAAAATATGGGAACTGTGTGGGCATTGTGTGGGCTTATCAAAGCACCCCCTGCTGCACTGCACTGCTCTGCAGCCCAGAACGCTGTGCGGGCAACAGCAGTTTAGGCTGCAGATTAGTGTGAATGGGCCCTAAAAGTTAATTCCATGCACTGATCCCCTCCCTTTTCCCTGTTAATTTTTGTCCACAGCACCAGTCCGCAATATTGTACTGAACAGCTCTCCTGCTACCTGTTCTTGATTTAGACATACTTTTATGTTTGGACCTGTCTCGTCTCACCACACTATAATATGTACAACGTA
>BLSH010054530.1:334300-355254 GCA_018402905.1 Glandirana rugosa | reverse complement strand
TAGTGGTCATGTAGGTCAGTGTAGTGGTCATGTAGGTCAGTGCAGGGGGCAGGTAGTTCAGTGTAATGGGCAGGTAGGTCAATGTAGTGGTCAGGTAGGTCAGTGCAGCGTGAAGGTAGGTCAGTGGTATGGCCAGTGTTGGAATCAAGTAGGTCAGTATTACTGTACTAGTGGAAAGGGACTCAGGGAGTGCTAAAAGTCTGCGGGTTAAGGGGCGCAAATTACTTTCCTTGCCCCAGCCAGTGTAATGGTCAGGTAGGTCATTGTAATGGTCAGGTAGGTCAGTGTAATGGTCAGTGTAGGGAGGGGGCAGGTAGGTCAGTGTAGGGGGCAGATAGGTCAGTGTAGGGGGCAGAGATAGGTCAGTGCAGTGGTCAGGTAGGTCAGTGTAGGGGGCAGGTAGGTCAGTGTAGGTAGGTCAGTGTAGTGGCCAGTGTAGGAATCAGGTAGGTCAGTGTAGTAATTAGATAGGCAACAAGTATGAGGCACAATACCTTAGATATGCCAGTCCACAAAGTTCATAAGTCTATAAGTAAGTTAGTACATGTAAAGCATAGCTGGCTGGGATGGCAGAATTGGTAGCACCACGTCAAGCCTCTTGGGGGGGCCGGAGGCAGAGTCCCAAAACACTGTGCAAAAACAAGAGAAAAAGAGGCGCTCTAAGTGCAGACCAAAAATGTTATTTAAAACAACGTTAGGCAACTCACATGGTAAAAACAGCCAAGAGCAAGGTGGAGGATTGTCTGTAGAAAAGGGGGAGGGGGGGATTCAGTGGAAACATCCATCACAGGAGCTGCAGCGGTATAGCCCGATGGAGAGGATGACTGGAGGGATGACGTCCCTGTATCACTACGCGTTTCCTGAGCTAGCGCACTCTGATGAGATGGCAGTCGCACTCCTTCATCAAGCTGACAGGCTACAGACCAGGGGCATTTAAAAACATCCGGCGGGGGGCAGGGCTGGTGACAAGGAGACACGGAACTGGACGCAATGAATGTAGATGAGGGTGAATGTGTAGTGGCGATCAGAAATTAGATAATCAGGTAGGGATAAGATAAGATCAGAAATAATATAATCAGGTAGGGACGTGTGTGCATGTAAATATGCAGATTGGAACAGCTCCTGCCGGACAAAATGTGTCACATGGCAAGCAAACAATTCACTGGGGGGATAGTACAATAGGATCATAAAGGATAGGGACAAATATAAAGAATAAGACCATTAGGAATAAAAATGGACTCAAAAACATTCTCATATATGTATATAGGGGAATATAGGGGGCCACCCAATACCCCCAAAGGTACCAATGTATAAAGTATAAAGTGTAAAGTTGGATGTAGGGTAATAGTCATGAATGAGGAGTCAATAGGTTATAGAATAGCAGAGAGTTCTAAACCCACATTGAGTCCTCCAAGCGAGAAAACATCTAAGAAATAAATCCAATATGTTTCTCTAGCACACAATCGTTTATAGCGTTCTGCAGAAGGTAGAGCAATTGTATAACTCACATAGTTTGTAGGTTTTACCTTTACAACAGAATGTTTTTTGTTCATGTTGTACGAATTTTCAGGTTTTGCATAAAGCCTTGCCACACCTATACATGCTGAAGATTCTTATTTGTCACTGAGTCAGCCAAAAGTCTGTTGGCCTAAGCGATGTATTCTTTTCTGTCCTGAAGAACAATGCCCCCTCCCTTATCGGCAGACTTAATGATGATGTCATTGGCTTGCATTAGGAGATCAAGGGTTTTCAGTTTAGATGAGTGGAGATTATTCTTCTTAGGGTGGATGGAGGAGGAGGATTGGCACAGACAAAGAAAATCTGCATACACCACTCTATAGAAGCTCTCTACATATGGGCCTTTGGCATGAGTGGGATAGAAATTAGACGGAGGCTCGAGGGATGAATGGATAATGGGGGGGAGTGGCTGGGTGTTGGGTAAGTAAGGCTAAAAGTTCATCATCGGGTGATGATGTATGCCAAGCCACAATAGAATTTATGTGACATATAAGAAGCTTCAGCATGATCCTGCTACGGACTTTACTCTAGAGGCCAATGCCCTGATTACATCAGCTCTCCCAGACGGTACTATCAATAAAGCAGAAGCCTACTTTCTGCACAAAAACTTCTACCAGATTCCCTATTTCTATCATCCTGCATAAGAACATCAACCCCCCCGGCAGGCCTATAGTAGCTGCGATGGACGGTGTCACCACTGGCTTCAGTATGTACATTGGCCAGTTCCTACAGCCTATAATCCACCGCTTAGAGTCATATACAAGTATTAGCGATGGCACCCACCTCTTGGAGTTGCTGTCCCCATATAAATGGTCATCAGGGTACATTTGGCTGTCATTGCACGTCAATTCTCTCTACACGTCCATCCCGCATGAATTTGGCATCAGAGCTTTAGAGTTTTTCTATCTAAAGAGCCTCTTATCAATCCCCGACAAGCCTACTTTATATTACAAGCCACCCGGTTCTGTCTCACACATAATTACTTCTAATTCAATGATGATTTCTATTTACAGCAACTGGGCATGGCTATGGGGACTAATTTTGCCCCCTCTTATGCCAACCTGGCCATGGGTTATTGGGAGACCCACCACATCTGGTTTAACAACCCCTTCTCGCCAAAGATTGTTTTTTTTCGGTTGGTACATCGATGACATTGTGATCATCTGAAATGAGGATATCGGACAATTTGTAGAATATTGTAATGACAATCCCTATGGTCTGTGCTTTACATATGTAAGTGACCCCGAACACCTGGCCTTCCTGGACTTAGAACTTGGGTCTGAAGGGGAAATAATCTGTGCAAAAAATTACTCCAAACTAACAGCAGGGAATTCCTACTTACACCATAAAAGTTGCCATCATCCGAAGTGGATACAAAATATCCCCAAAGGACAGTTTTGTCGCCTAAGACAAAACTGCACTAAGGATTCAGACTATGTTGTCCAAGTGGACACTCTAAAGAAAAAATTCCTTTAGAAAGAGTACCCAGCTTCTTTGGGGGAAGAAGCCTTTGAATTCTACTGGAAGGCAAACCCCCTGTCACGATCCTGGTGGTGGAGTCTGGCTTGTGCAGGGAACAACTGCTCTTGCACACTCGATTCAGGGACCCCTGGTAGAGCAGACGGGGAGTCCAAGAGTGCGGGATGGCACGAGGGCTGGATGGTCACTGGTGGTGATGTGATATTCCAGGTGGTCGTGCAGATCAGAAGGGTGGTCGTACAGGCTGGGTCGGCAACTGGCTGGCGGTGCGGTACAAGGGGTCAGGCAAGAGAATGGTCAAGTCAAGTGCAGGTAGATAGCAGCAGGTCAGGTCAAGCCGGGTCTAACAGGAAACAGGAAGTAACACAGGAACTGGAAAACAGGATCAGAGCTGGGGCTCATAGGTACTCAGACGCTGTAGAACGGACAGCACTCGCTGCAAGGCACAGGGGGTTTAAATAGCACCATTTGGCACCGTTTGCAGCGCATGCGCGTGCATAGGTGCCAAAGTCCACAAAATATCCCCAATTTTCTCCCAAAACTGCCCCCCCCAAGGGGCAGCCTCCAGATGCCCAACTTGGCCATCTTGGTGGGATTGCTGTCCTTGAACACCTGAATACACTCATCTGCATGGAGATTGGCTTCGGGCTCCCAAGAGCTCTCTTCTGGGCCATACCCTTTCCACTTTACCAGATACTGGATCCTGCTACTCCTCTTTCTACAGTCAAGTATTGACTCGACCTCGAATTCCTCTTCTCCATCAATCAGGACAGGGGCAGGCGGAGCGCTAGCTCTATTGGGGAAGGGATCCGGGGTCACCGGCTTCAGCAAAGAGACATGGAACACCGGGTGTATCCACAGGGATGATGGAAGTTCCAACGCGTAAGAAACCTGGTTGATCTTTCTCTTAACAGAGAAGGGGACGATAAATCGCGGACCCAGCTTTTTGGATGGACATGACAGTCTCAGATTTTTTGTAGATAGCCAGGTCTGGTCGCCAGGTTGAAGGTTGAGTTCACCGCTTTTCTTTTCATTGAAATCGGCTTTGCTTAGTTCCTGCATTTTAGCAAGTGTCTCCTGCAGCAGCTTCCAGTTGGTCCTGAAGAATTGGGTGGACTTATGTACCGCTGGTACCGCAGTTTCACCTGCCAATCTGGGAAGCATGGTGGGGTGAAAGCCGTAGTTGGCCCAGAAGGGTGATTGTTTTGTTGCGAAATGAACAGAGTTATTATAAGCAAATTCCTCCAGGGGTAATAGTGTGCATCAGTCATTCTGGGAGTAGGAAGAAAAGCAGTGGAGATACCGTTCCAAGGTTTGGTTTGTTCTTTTGGTTTGGCCGTTGGTTTGCGGATGGTAGGCCGTTGAGAATGAGAGGTCAATTTCCAGGGCAGAACAGAGGGCTCTCCAGAACCGTGAGGTAAATTGAACTCCCCGGTCAGACACTATGTTGTCTGGGACACCATGTAGCCGGACAATTTCCTTGATAAAGATTTCCGAGGTCTCTTTTGCAGTGGGGGTGCCCTTCATTGGGAGGAAATGTGCCATTTTGGTCAGCTGATCCACAACTACGAAGATCGTGGTGTGCCCATTGGCTGGGGGCAGCTCCACTACAAAGTCCATCGAGATCTTGGACCATGGCCGTTCAGGGATACGAAGGGGTTTCAACAGCCCCCAGGCCTTGGTTTTGTCCATCTTGTTCCTGGCACAGGTAGAACAGGAACGAACATAGGCCTGACAGTCTTCACCAAGTAATGGCCACCAAAAGGAGCGAAGCACGAGCTCAGGTTAGGTAATCCAGAAGAGCAGGCAGAGGTTGTCACGTACCTGGTGGACGAGTCTGACTTATGCAGGAGTAACCTCTCTTGCGACCCTGATTCGTGAACCCCTGGTAGAGCAGACAGGAGGCTCAGGAGTGAGGATGGCACGAGGGTTCAGATGGTCACCGGTGACAACTGAAGAGGTGCTTCCAGTCTCGTGCTAGTTGAATAGAGTGGTGGTACAGGCCGGTTCGGTAGCTAGCGGGCGGTGCAGTACAGAAGGGGTAGGCAGAACAGTGGTTGGGCACAGGCAGAGTTTGTTAATGGGCTGGCAGCAAAGGTACAAGGGAGCAGGCAGGAGAGTGGTCGTGGATAGCCGAGGTCCGTGCAGGCGGAGATCAGAGCAGGGTCCAGAAAAGCCGGGTCACAGGAATAGGAATCAGACAAACAGGATGCTCAGGAACACACGCTAACACTGTAGATCAGACAGCACTTGCTGCAGGGTGTTTCCGGCTGAAATAGAGCCGGTTGGCGGCAAAGCGAACTCGCGGGAGTGCGCGAATAGAGCTAAAAAGTCCACAGATACAGGGTTTCTCCTAACATTGCCCCCCCCAAGGGGCAGCCTCCGGATGCCCAGCCGGCCCAGCTTAGCAGGATTACTGTCCTTGAAGGACTGAATAAGTTAATCCGTGTGGATGTTGGCTTCAGGCTCCCAGGAGCTTTCTTTGGGGCCGTAGCCCTTCCATTTCACGAGGTACTGAACCCCGCCTCCCCTTTTCCTGCAGTCCAGGATGGATTCAACTTCAAATTCTTCCTCCCCATCCACTAAAATTGGCCCAGGTGGGTCTAGGTTCCGTCCAGGAAAAGGATTTGGGGTCACGGGTTTTAACAGGGGCACATGGAAAACAGGGTGGACCCGCAAGGAGGGCGGAAGTTCCAACTCATAAGCCACTTGGTTGACTTTTTTCTTCACCTGAAAGGGCCCAATGAATCTAGGATCCAATTTCCTTGATGGGCAGGCCAGCTTGAGATTCTTTGTGGCGAGCCAGGCTTGCTCTCTGGGCTGCAAGTCCAACTCTCCCCGTCTCCCCTTGTCAAAAGTCTCCTTGTTATACTGCTGAGTCCAGGCCAGGGTTTTTTGTAAGAGTTTATTATGCTTTCCGGGTTGCCTGTAGGCATAAAGGTTGGGTGAAAGCCATAGTTGGCCATGAAGGGGGATTGCTTGGTGGCAGAGTGCACTGTATTGTTAAAGGCGAATTCCGTCATCGGTAGCAGAGAGGCCCAGTTGTCCTGTGAAAACGAAGAGAAACAGCGCAGGTACTGCTCAACTGTCTGATTGGTTCTCTCTGTCTGGCCATTAGTCTGTGGATGATAGGCCGAGGAGAGGGTGAGTTCGATTTCCAAGGAGGCACACAGGGCTTTCCAAAACTTGGACGTGAATTGAACTCCGCGATCGGAGACAATACTCAAGGGAACTCCATGGAGTCTATTTCCCGGATGAAGATTTCAGCCGTTTCGGCCGCTGATGGTATACCCCTCATGGGTAAGAAGTGGGCCATTTTAGTCAATCGATCTACGATCACAAAGATTGTTGCATACTCCTGGGATGGGGGCAATTCCACGATGAAGTCCATGGAGATCATAGACTAGGCCCGTTCAGGTACAGGAAGTGGCCTTAGTAGTCCTCATGCTTGGCCTTACTGCTCTTGTGTTGAGCGCAGGTGGGACAGGAGCTAACATACTTCCGACAGTCTTCCTCTACTTGGGGCCACCAGAAGGAGCGTAGCAGAAGCTCAGCAGTCTTGCGGGCTCCAAAATGACCTGCTAGCTTATGGTCATGACAGGTTGTTAGAACAGATAGGCGCTGCCCCTCTGGTACAAAAAGCCTATTCTTATGCCATAGCAGTCCGTCTTTTGCGGTCAGGTTAGAGTCTGTTGGTTTAGAAGTCTTGGCCAGAGACTGCCTGATACGGGACAATAAGTCCCCCTGTGTCAGTAGGAAGTTTCTGGGATGTAGCACCATGTCCGGAGTCATAGGATCCCCGGGTTTGTAGAACATCCAGGACAAGGCATCCGGTTTTGTGTTCAACCCAGGCCTGTAAGTGACGTGGAAGAGGAAGCGTGAAAAGAATAGCGCCCATCGGGCCTGATGGGGTTTCAGCCTCCTGGCCGACCTGAGATATTCGAGGTTCTTGTGGTCTGTCAGGATCAGAATAGGGTGCCTGGCTCCTTCTAACAAATAGCGCCACTCCTCCAGGGCCGCTTTGATGGCTATGTAGCTCGCGGTCACCGACGTCATAGTTCCTTTCCGGAGGGGACAACTTCCTGGAAAAGAACGCCACTGGGTGGAGGACCGTGTTGGCTCCTTGTCTCTGTGGCAGGATGGCCCCAACAGCGACCTCGGAAGCGCCTACCTCTAAGACAAATGGCAAGGCGGGATCAGGGTGCCTCAAGACAGGTGCAGACGTGAAAAGGCTCTTCAGGGTTTCAAAGGCTTTTTGGGCTTCTTCAGACCACACGAATCGTGTGTGCAGCTTAGTTAGCTGGGTGATGATAGCCGAAAATCCCTTTATGAACGTTCTATAAAAATTGGCGAAGCCAATGAAATGTTGGACCCCTTTTTTGTCCGTGGGAGCAGGCCATTCCAAAATTGCAGAGACCTTCTGGGGGTCCATAGTAATGGCAGTGACTGAAATGATGAGTCCTAGGCAGGAGATGCTGGTTTGTTCGAACTCACACTTTTCAGCCTTGGCATACAGGCCATGCTGCCGAAGGTGGCTCAGAACACAGGCCACATGTTTGCGATGCTCTTCCAACGTGGAGGAGAATATCAAAATATCGTCTAAGTAGATGATCACAAAGAGGTCCAGGTAGTCTTTGAACATATCGTTCACAAAATGCTGGAACGTAGCTGGGGCATTACACAGTCCAAAAGGCATCACCAAATATTCAAAGTGTCCAAACGGAGTGGAAGGCGGTCTTCCATTCATCGCCCTCCCGGATTGGGACCAGGTTATAAGCCCCTCGGAGGTCCAGTTTGGTGAATACTGTGGCTGCTCCAAGTCTCTGGAAGAGCTCCGGGACCAGGGGCAGGGGGTAACGGTTTTTGACCGTTACCTTATTCAGTTCCCGGTAGTCAATACAGGGTCTCAGGGTGTGGTCTTTCTTTTCAACGAAGAAAATTCCCACTCCTGCTGGGGACGTAGAGGGCCGAATAAAACCCTTTTCAGGTTTTCATCTATGTAGGCCTTGAGGTCCACTAGCTCCAATTAGGTCAGGGGAAAGATCCTTCCAAAGGGGACCTCAGCTCCGGGAAGGAGCTCAATAGGACAGTCATATGGCCTATGGGGTCGCAGTTGCTCAGCCCCCTTCTTGCTGAACACGTCTAGAACTAGACTAGAGGAACCGATAAGCAGGTTTCTGGGTCGGGGTCCCTATCCGGACTGAGCAGAGAAGAGTTAGGCACCTCAGTTCCTGGGAAGCAGTGCTGGCAGCAGTAAGATGACAAGAATTTGGTCTAGCCGGTAGTCCAGTTGATGCTGGGTCTTTGGGCCTGCAGCCAGGGTAGTCCGAGGATAACTGGAAAAAGCGGGGACACAATCCCGATGCCCGTTGGGGGTTGAGGCAGGTATGAGTATAGTCTCCTGTGTGAAGACACCTGACGTCTGCCAGGCGTACGACCATCCCGTGGGATTTGGGTCACAGCAGAATCAGATGTTGGGCCGCAAAAGTCCGATCGATAAATCCACTGCAGGCACCAGAGTCGATGATGGCGGTCACTAGGATGTTCCTGTCGGGAAGCTGCAGGGAGAGCGGAAGGGTGAGGTAAGAGGAGGTATTTGGGGTGGTTGATGCAGAGCCACAGGAAACTGATGGACGCTGGCCACCCTTGGCGGGGCACATCCGCACTATATGACCGGGCTCCCCGCAGTACAGACATAGGCGGTCACTGAGCCGGCGTTGCCTTTCTTCCACTGAAAGAGACAGCCGATGAAGACCCCGCTGCACGAATCCAGTCTGGGCGGGTGTCATAGACTTCTCGGCCAGGCGCTCTCTGAGGCGCCTGTCTATCCGGATAGACAGGTTGATTAGGGCGTGCAGGGTGCGGAGTATCCCCACATGGGCCAGTTCATCTTTTAGGGCATCGGAGAGGCCCAACCGGAACTGGTGAGAGAGCGCTGCCTCGTTCCAGGCGGTGTCAGCACTCCAGCGCCTGAACTCCGTTACGTAGTCCTCTGCCACATGGTGGCCTTGTTGAAGCGCATGGAGGGCTGCCTTGGCAATGGCAGTCTTATGAGGATCCTCATATAGTACGGCCATAGCCTGGAAGAACAGGGTCAGGCTGCTCACTTCTGGGGCCTTTTGTTCCCATAGGCGGTGTGCCCAGGACTGGGGGTCCCTCCGTAACCGGGAAATCACTAATCCCACCTTCCGCTCTTTCCATCCCTCCCCCCCCCCTCTTTTTTTGCCCCCCGTTTAATTCTTTTTTCCTTTATTCACATCTATTATACTTGCCCTCATACAGGTCAGTATTGCGCATCCATATTCCACACGATACCCATGGGCATATGTCCTATATTTATTTATTCATTTATATACACACCAATTCCGTTTTATGTCCTATATCTATTCGGCTGTTACATGCCTATACATCGCCACTACACATTCCCCCTCATCTATATTCATTGTGTCCAGTTCCATGTCTCTTTTGTTCCCATAGGCGGTGTGCCCAGGACTGGGGGTCCCTCCGTAACAGGGAAATCACTAATCCCACCTTCCGCTCTTTCCATCCCTTCCCCCCTCTTTTTTTGCCCCCCGTTTCCTTCTTTTTTCCTTTATTCACATCAATTATACTTGCCCTCATACAGGTCAGTATTGCGCATCCATATTCCACACGATACCCATGGGCATATGTCCTATATTTATTTATTCATTTATATACACACCAATTCCGTTTTATGTCCTATATCTATTCGGCTGTTACATGCCTATACATCGCCACTACACATTCCCCCTCATCTATATTCATTGTGTCCAGTTCCGTGTCTCCTTGTCACCAGCCCCGCCAGATGTTTTTAAACTCGCCTGGTCTGTAGCCTGCCAGCTTGATGAAGGAGTGCGACTGCCGTGTCATCGCAGTGCACCAGCTCAGGAAACGTGGCGCGATACAGTGACGTCATCCCTCCAGGACTTCCAGTTTCCACGTTCCAAGCCTCGCCCTGGATGTTCCTGTCTGCAGCCGGCCACTACACACACAGGACTCCGGACTCTCCATCGGGCTCTACCGCTGAAGCTCCTGTGATGGATGTTTCCACTGAATTCCCCCCGATCTATAAACAATCCTCCACCTTGCTCCTGGCTGTTTTCACCATGTGAGTTGCCTAACGTTTTAAATACATTTTTGGTCTGCCCTTAGAGCGCCTCTTTTTCTCTTGTTTTTAGGAATTAGGTAGGTCAGTACTATTGTACTAGTGGAAGGGACCCAGGAAGTGCTAAAAGTTCACGGGCTAAGGGGCGCACATTACTTGCCTTGCCCGGGGCGCTGACAACCCACGTTGGAGCCACCTAATCACAGTGCTTGTGCTTTACAAAAAATTCTGCACAATTTAATTAGACATAAAGCTGGCCATAGACTATTTGTTTTTGTTCAGGAAACTAGCAGATTCCTCCATCCACACACAGTGAAGTGGATGGAGGAATCTCCCCTGCTGAGACACTGTATTTTCATCCGCCACTGTCAGAGTACACTGATTAGTGGCTGCATCCGCTGATGGAGAAATATTTACCAGCATGTCCCTTCAGAGGTTGATCAAACAATCAATTTCTGTTGAGCAGAGACTACCAAACAGCAATTGACTTTTCAAACAGTGTATGGTCAAAGTAACCCTTGATCCAGTGCCTTTACTTATACTCCTTCTACCTATATTTCTTCAACCATTGAACTCTGTATTTGTACTGCAATTAAGTGAAAAGTGGAGTGAGAATCACTGAAATATTTTACATAAAAGCAAGGGTCTTGGGCAGGCCGCAAAGGGATATGTTGTTAGGCGGTGGGATGAAGTGTACACCTTTTTTATAAGTAAGATTATAATTAAAAAACAAATTGGAAATTAAAGGGAAATAAAAAAAAGACATGAAAGAGTACAGACATATAAACGTACATTTGTGCTCATAAGTTTACATACCCTGGCAGAATTTATGATTTCTTGGCCATTTTTCAGAGAATATGAATGAGAACACAAAAACATTTCTTTCACTCATGGATAGTGTTTGGCTGAAGCCATTTATTATCAATCAACTGTGTTTACTCTTTTTAAATCATAATGACAACAGAAACTACCCAAATGATCCTGATCAAAAGTTTACATACCCCAGTTCTTAATACTGTGTATTGCCCCATTTAACATCAATGACAGCTTGAAGTCTATTGTGGTATTTGTGGACGAGGCTCTTTATCTTCTCAGATGGTAAAGCTTGCCCATTTCACTTAGCAAAAAGCCTCCAGTTCCTGGAAATTCTTGGGCTGTCTTGCATGAACTGCACGTTTGAGATCTCCCCAGAAAGGCTCAATGATATTGAGGTCAGGAGACTGAGATGGCCACTGCAGAACCTTCACTTTATTCTGCTGTCATCAATTACAGGTCGACTTGGCCTTGTGTTTTGGATCATTGTCATGTTGAAATGTCCAAGTACGTCCCATGTGCAGCTTCCCGGCTGATGAATGCAAATGTTCCTCCAGTATTTTTTGATAACATACTGCATTCATCTTGCCATCAATTTTGACCAAATTCCATGTGCCTTTGTACCTCACACATCCCCAAAACATCAGCGATCCACCTCCGTGTTTCACAAGCCTTGTTGACTCTTCTTCAAATGTAGGGTTTATGGTTGTGGCCAAAAAGCTCAATTTTGGTGTCATCACTCCAAATGACATTGTGCCCAAAGGTTTGAGGCTTGTCTCTGTGCTGTTTGGTGTATTGTAAGCCGGATACTTTGTTGCATTTGCATAGTAATGGCTTTTTTTTTTTGGAGACTCAACCATGCAGCCCATCTTTCTTCAAGTGCCTCCTTATTGTGCATCTTGAAAAAGCCACACCACATATTTTCAGAGAGTCCTGATGTTATTTGTGGGTTTTTCTTTGCATCCAGAAAATTTTCATGACAGTTGTGGCTGAAATTTTAGTTGGTCTACCTGATCGTGGTTTGGTTTCAACAGAACCCCTCATTATCCACTTCTTGATTAGAGTTTAAACACTGCTGATTGGCATTCTCAATTCCTTGGATATCTTTTTTATATCCCTTTCCTGTTTTATACAGTTCAATTACCTTTTCCCGCAGATCCTTTGACAATTCTTTTGCTTTCCCCATGACTCAGAATCCAGAAACGTCAGTGCAGCACTGGATGAAAGATGCAAGGGTCTGTCAGGAGTCCAGAAACTCATTAACCTTTTACACACACACACACACACACACACACACACACACACACACACACACACACACACTAATTACAATCAAACAGATCACAGGTGAGGATGGTTACCTTTTAATAGCCATTCAAACCCCTTTGTGTCAACTTGTGTGCATGTTATCAGGCCAAAATCACCAGGGTATGTAGACTTTTGATCAGGGTCATTTGGGTAGTTTCTGTTGTCATTATGATTTAAAAAGTGTACAGTTGATTGATAATAAATGGCTTCAGCTAAACATTAACCACGAGTGAAAGAAATGTTTTTGTATTCTCATTTATACTCTCTGAAAAATGGCCAACAGGGTATGTAAACTTATGAGCACATGTGAGCACATAAGTATGTGCATACCTGCCTTTATAAAGTCTTTCATTTGGGGGCCTGCACCAAGAAAATGGAGAAAAAATCGAATTGGCTTATGGTGCAGAGGCTTTCTTGTTTTGCTAGATTTTGAAAATAAATTTAATTTTGTCCCTTTGACTACAGGATGGAAAATTGATGATAAAATGATGGGCATATTCTCAAAATGTTTACCTGTGCTCACCAGTCTCCACAAAATCAGGTAAGGTGAAATTTATATTCTGTGTCAAATCCTTTAAAGTAATATTTTCGTTTATAAATAAAAACCAAATCACCAGCCAAATATATCTAGTGAATCAATATTAAAGCCCAACCTAAATGTCCCCTATCCCTTTAAAGACTGTCCCTAACTTGTATTTAATAGTTTTTTTAGTTACTGAGTACTTTAGTACTGAGTATATTTTAGCTTTAGAAGTCTAGAAGTTTCCCTCGGTCGCTCCTGGCTTTACGCCCATTGCCATATGCAACAGCTGCCACCTTTTGGGTGATAGCAACACCCCATTATGCCGTAGTCTGCCTGAAGTCCACAAAAAAAGGATCCTTGGGAGTCAATGCTGCTCTTGCTGCTTAGGGAGCTACTCGCAGAACATTATTACCCTAGGACTGGACGTAGGCGAGCTGGCAGAATCACCAAGTAAAAAGAAACCCAGAAAACTTGAACAAAACAAGAAGGAAATGTAGACCCTACTAGAGTGAGTGGATAGTAATCTGCAATTGTATTAATTAATACTGCAACTGAGTTACAAGGTACTCCTATAACCAAGCTCCAAGGTCCTCTGTCAATGTGGAAATTGCCCTTCCATTAATGGAGAATACAGCAGGAGGAGTAATTATCCATGGTAGAGAGAGACAAGAGTCTAGAACTACAGAGGGAGATATTATAGCCTATTCCCCAATCCCCAAGAGATCCAAGAAGCTAGAGAGATTAATCAATGGAGCATAGATAACTGAAACATACAAGGGTTCTTCAAAAAGTTTCTGCACTTTTTTTTATAAGTTTCACAGCCATCTTTGGCACAGCATGACAACTCTTATACTAAACTGCAAGATCAGCCGGCTTGCCAGACAGACTAGTCACATGACACCCTTTCCAGCAAAAGTATAAAAAAGTGGAAACCCCTCATATCATATTTAGATGGAATGACTCTTTAATCGGACATTAATCTCTATTTGTATTCTTTCAGGCTGTGGAATGTTGGCCTCACAGATGTCACCTTCTCTTCTTTCCTTACCATTCTGCAGTGCTGCCCAAGCATCAGGTAAGTGGCGACCAAGTTTAATATGATTTAATCCACATCAGTCAAAAGCATAGGACCATGTTCATCAAAGTGTATTGTTGTGCATAAATGCTAACCAGAATCTTTCTCATTTATACATGCTGCATAAAAAAAAAATCTCATTAGAGAACCTTTCTTCCTTCAAACACTAATAGATAAGACCCATAACCACTTATGATGTACTGTACATTTGTATACTGTAATTGCCAACATTTATTTGCTGAGGGGGTGGAGCAGTGGAGGCCGCCCCATATGGGGTGCAGGGGCACCACCCCCCTAATCCATGTGCCCGGCCCCTAATCTATATGCAGTGCGACGGATGCATGGATTCCAATGAGGGTATTTTTTTTTTTTGAAGCACATGATTAGAGCCTGAGGCTCCCACTGGCTTCAAAAAAGGGTGGGCTTGAGACACAGGGAACTGTGACAATAGCGAATAAATATTCTCTATTGTCTTCTTGCTTCTTTTCCCGGCCAATCAGGCAGGAAGCAGGAGGAGCATGACTGGCCGAGAGGAGGAGCAATCATATTGGCCAGGCAGGGGGGAGGATGTACAGGAATATCCGGAACTCAGGAAATGGCCGCCCAGAGCGATCTCTCATTGCTCTGCATCAGCGCCCATTGAGAGCCAACCATGTGAGTACCACCCTTGGGGGGGAGAGGCTTTGGGGAGTGGTGAGTCAGGTGGTCGGGTGGTTTGTTTGTTCCCCCCCGGCTGAGGCACCAGCCACCACTGGGGTGGAGCAGTCAAAGAAGTGGCTGGGTGAAATTTCTAGGTGCGCTTTGGGTGAACTGGGACAGGACCTAATGCGTCATGGACATGCTAGATGACTGACTATTTTTTTGATCCACTAGCTTTAACCCTTTCACTGCCAAGTTCTGTGGTCTACTTTTAAACTCCTGTGCCATTTTTGCAATTTTTCTATTGATTTTTAATTTTTCCCTTACAGCTTTCAGAGTTTGTAAAAGACCACCCAAACAATGCATTTTCTAAAAGCACATGACCATTAGAATAAAAGAAGGTTCTACTGATTTTTAACCACTTCAGCCCCGGAAGGTTTTGCAGCTTTAGGACCAGAGCACTTTTTGCGATTCGGCACTGCGTTGCTTTAACTGACAATTGCGCGGTCGTGCGACGTTGTACCCAAACAAAATTTGCGTCCTTTTTTTCCCACAAATAGAGCTTTCTTTTGGTGGTATTTGATCGCCTCTGCGTCATTTCTGATCGCCGCTATAAACAAAAGAAGAGCGACCATTTTGCAAAAAAACCCAAATTTCTTACTTTTTGCTAAAATACAAATCCAAAAAAAAAAATATAAAAAAACATTTTTTTTCACCGTTTTTGGCCGATTTATATAATTCCTCATATTTGCGATAAAAAAAATTGCAATTGGCGTTTATTGATTGGTTTGCGCAAAAGTGGCCGCGTTTACGGATGGTGAGAATTCATTTCTGGGGTTTTTATTTTTTTTTTATTTTTTACTAGTAATGGCGGCGATCTGCGATTTTTAGCGGTAATGCGATATTGGGACGGACATGTCGGAACATTTTGACACTTTTTTGGGACCAATGACATTTATTCAGCGATCAGAAATTTAAATGTCCACTGATTACTGTATAAATGTCATTGGCAGTGAAGGGGTTAACCTGCAGGGGGAGAGCTAGGGGTTAATAGTGTTCCCTGGGTGTGTTCTAACTGTGGGGAGGTTGGGCTAACATGGGCATGA
Source organism: Glandirana rugosa (assembly GCA_018402905.1). Taxonomy (NCBI): domain Eukaryota; kingdom Metazoa; phylum Chordata; class Amphibia; order Anura; family Ranidae; genus Glandirana; species Glandirana rugosa. The sequence goes on along the minus strand of BLSH010054530.1, from coordinate 339,667 downwards.
GAGATCTAACTGATCCCAGTGACAGGGATCAGTAGATCTCTCATGCCCCACTGACAGGGCGGGGAACCGCCGTATTTACATCGGCGGTTCCCCGTTCTTTCTCTTTTGCCGCTCATCGCGGCTCGCCGGCGGACATGGGGTCCGCCCGAGCCGCGGGCACACTCCCCAGGAGTGCGGCGGGTGCGCGCCCCCTGGTGGCCAATTGCGAATCGCCGCTTATTTACGGCAATTCGCGCAGCGCTCCCCCACTGCCGCCGTGAAAAGACGGCGCGCGGTGGGGAAGCGGTTAAGGTCCATCGATACTTGCGCAAATGTTTGTCAAAACAATATTTTTGCTAAAAGAACACTAAAGTCATTATTAGCAGATACATGTCAGGTCACTGGACGGCAGGTGACAGGTGCACACTGTTAGTGTTAGGGGCGCACCGCTAAGGTTGTGGACCTTTAGCTGAATGCTGCGAATGAAACTCTGAGTGGTGATGGAAGCAGCGCCCCTGGAACTCTGACACAGATTATACAGGGGGCTAGAGCATAGGTGTCCCCAGGGCGTGGAGTCTAAAAACCCGCAGGTGTTCACCAGAACCTCTGGTGGTGAGGATGGACTTGGCTGCACCTGGCTCCAGGTCGTGGCCCCCAGGGTCTCCCAGCTGCCTCTCGCGGCTGGCTACTGGTGGATAGAGAGGAAGCAGCAGTATAGAACAACAAGGAATAGTCAGTGGGATAGCCAAGGGTCAGGGCAATGAGCAGACAGGGACAGACAGGAGAGCACGCCAAGATGGGGGTAACCAGCAGACAGGAATAGTGACAAACAAGCCAAGATCGGGGTAACAAGCATACAGGAAAGTAACGAACAATCCAAGGTCGGTATATGGAATCAGACGGAGAGCACTCAGCAGGAACCACACACACAGAATGCCTAACACACAATGTTGATCGCAATGAGGCTTGCAGTGCATGGTCTTAAATAATGTTCCTAATTAGAGACTGAGGTGGAGTCCTGCTGAGGGAAGATTACTTAGCTCACAGGTGAAAGGTACACGGTCTCTAGGCTGACCACAAACAGAGGGGTAAGCAAACACAGGACATGAAATGTTATTGCAGATTCATGACAATACAAACGCAGCACATATTACAAAATTCCCACTAAATACAAAAGCTTAATCTGTATTGAGTTCTTAAATAAAAAATGTTTGTTCATTTTAAATTGCGTTTTTTTTTTGTTGGAAAATGGTGAACATCGAAGGTACACAAAATTATAAAATGTAACTTTCTCTAAAAATCTGGAAGTTTTAATTTTTCACCTACAGCTTTCAGAGTTTGTAAAAGACGCACCCAAACCATACATTTTCTGGAAGCATAGAACCAGGAGAATAACAAGGAGGTGCTACTGATTTTTAAGCCCCGCAATTATTTATCAAATCACTATTTTCACAGAAAAAACACTAACATCCTTATTTGCACACAAACACAACATAACTTATAAAATTGCTGCTGAATAGTTGTGATATATATTCTTTTGTCACTTTTGGTTTGTAATATTTTTGGTTTAGTTATACTTTAGCACTGCATTGGTTTGGTTTTTCAGGTTTTTTTTTTAATTTATAGTTTTTATTGCGCTCTTCAGCAAACCACAACAGAAAGTAGTAAGCCAAACATGGCAGATCAATAGTCATGAGGTACATAACAGTAAGAGCAATGAAAAAGTCAATACACATCCAGAACTGTGTCATCTTGTACTCTGAAACCATTAAAGATCCGATTACATGGAAAACATTAGTGCAAAACAAGGCCCTTAGAACATATAATTTGTGACCACAAAGTACAAGTGCATAAGGGGGTCCTACCCATGCAGACTTAAGCCAAAAGAGAGTTTTAAACCTAAATTATAACCGATATGGGGATCAGGGAAAGATGAGTGAGAAAAAAGGGAGGGGGGAAGGGGTAGGGATAGAGGGTATAGGGACTGGTGCTTACCTAGAAAGCCAAAAGGCACATAGTAGTTAATCATTACTGGGCCGGGGGCCTGTACTACCTGAGAGGACAGGTACGAAGCATAGTCTCGTGAACATTGAAAGTCGTGCCAATAATACCACATTTTACGGAAACGTTCCTCCTGTCACTGTTAGACATTCCATATCACTTGTTTACCACTGCTATCCACTGAAAAGCCGACGGAGGCTCAGTGTGTTTCCATGGTTTTAAACTGTAGGTTTGTGACTGTGAATGAGTTATTGACTTAAAATCTTCAAAATATTTGTTTATTGAAAGAAACTGGAAATTTAATCAACAGTTAGGGGTTGTGCAACCATACTCAAATAGCAATGGTAAGTGTACATATTTCTGTGCTAAAATATTGGGCTTCTGTCTTGTCCATTCACCACTCAGAACTCAACAATTGTGCTGGTGGCTGCTGAAACATAATATAGTAATGGAGTCATGCTTTGAACATATTACTGTACAAATGTTCATAAAACGTAATACAGGGGTCCTCAAACTATGGCCCTCCAGTTGTTCAGGAACTACAATTCCCATCATGCCTAGTGTTTTACAATGTTTTACAATGCCTCATGGGATGTGTAGCTGGAGGGCTGTAGTTTGAGGATGCCTGACGTAATACGTTGTGTAATACGAATGTATTGTTTTTGTATGTAATCAAATTATGTCATCAAATGTATATGATTATTTTACTAGGGTTTTTGCACTGGAAGGTAATCCACTGCTTCAACAGTCTTATTACAAGCTGATTTCAGATGATCTAGTGTAAGTAAAATATATTTAGTAAAAAGCTAACTATCCATGGTCCATGAGTATGACATTGTCGCGTAGGGATTGGGGGCAGGGGGGAAGGGTTATTTATAAAAGGAACAACGAACATAAGCTGCAATGTTAATTACAACTAAAGAGTGTGCTTTAATATATTAGCCTACAGGGGAAAAATTTGGCAAAATGTAAACACTCCACTTCAATTATATAGTGGTGCTGTCTTCTGTACCACTAGATGCTCTTCTAATGCTTGTCATATACAGAATGATACAATGATCATTTCAATGAAGGAATCATATCTTTCAGAAGTCAAACAAACCAGATGAGCAGTTTCCAATAAATGATTCCTCTCACTGAAAGCTCTACAGGAAAATATGATCACATTTAATGAAGTCAAACTTTTGTCCTTGCTGCCCTAAGAGTGCAGAATTATCCGCTTAAGAAATGTGAATCTGTCGTTTTGCATTAAAAATACTAGCATGCAATGTCTTGTTCTGCCCTGAAGAAAATCTTTATTCAGGGGAAATATTTCTGATTATGTGCTTAGTTTAACCCCTTCATGCCTAAGCCTTTTTCTGACATATGTTAAGTACAAGTTAAAATCCGTATTTTTTTGCTGGAAAATTACTTAGAACCCCAAACATTATATATATTTTAGCAGAGACCCTAGAAAATAAAATGGTGATCGTTGCAATATCTTATGTCACACGGTATTGGCACACCAGTCTTTCAAACGCATTTTTTTTGGAAAAAAGATACTTTCATGAATTAAAAAAAAAAACAGTAAAGTTAGCCCAATTTTTGGTATAATGTGAAAGATGATGTTACGCTGAGTAAATACAGGCAGTTCCCGGGTTATAAACAAGATAGGGACTGTAGGTTTGTTCTTAAGTTGAATTTGTTTGTAAATCGGAACAGGTACATTTTTAAAGTGTAGTTTTAGCCAAGAGAACTATTTTTAAGCTTTTTGGATAGCATATGGAAGGGTTAACACCCCTGTAATATTTATTTTGCTGTCTGCTTCTGTTTAGAAGATTTTACCTCACTTCCTGTCCCAATGATAATTGGATTTTGAAAATTTTGGGTTGTTGTGGAAACAAACCTTGGTGATAAAGCATCAGTGGAGATACCTTTTTCCCATAATAACTCTTACAGGAGTAAATTTGCCTTCCTAGGGGTAGATTTCCTCTCACTTCCTGTTGTCTACCTCCGTTTGTAAGTAGGAGTCATTTGTAAGTCAGATGTTTGCAACTAGGGGACTACCTGTAGATACCTAACATGTCATGCTTTGAAATTGTGCACACTCATGGAAATACTACGGTACTTAAAAATCTCCATAGGCGACGCTCTAAAAATATCTACTGGTTACCAGTTTAGACTTACAGAGGAGGTATTGTGCTAGAATTATTGCTCTCATTGTAATGATTGCGGTGATAGCTCACATGTGTGGTTTCAACACCGTTTGCATTTGCGAGCGCGACTTATGTATGTGTTGGTTCTGCGTGCGAGCATGGAGGGATTGGGAGCTTTAATTTTTTTTTCTATTATTGTTTTTTGTTTCTATTTTATTTTTTTTTATTTTTACACTGTCTCTAAAAGACCCCCAACCCCTCCTTTGCTCTTAAAAGCATTTAAAACGACAAATTTGGCTTTTTTGAACACTGCCTTTTTTTTAAATCTGGCGCCTTTAAGGCTCCTGTTAACCCGGAAGTGATGCCACGACATCGCTTCCGGATTACTAGTTCTGAGACCCGATTGAAGCTGATTGCGACTTCATTTGGGTCTTCAGCCAGCCGGCGGAGGTGTCGGCTGGTCGCCAGGGCCTCCCGGTGGAAAGGGAGGATGTCCCCTCCCGCTCCTTGCGATAACAGCAGAGTGGCTTTTAGCTGCATCGGTTGTTATCCAAAGAAAGCCGACCGTCTGCTCTAAACAACGGTACCGGGGGTATGCATGCAGCTGCATGCATCACCCCGGTACAACCCCTTCAAGCTGAGGCTGCATATTTGTGTATGGTTGGCATGAAGGGGTTAAACACTGCCACAGTTTAAATCATCAAAGGGACAGAGCATATATACATAGCAGACACATTCATGTGTTATATGGCACTTTTGCCATATCATACTTTTAGCAGACTTTTCAGAAAATCATAAAAATTAGAAGAGAGAAGGCTCAGAATACTACAACATGACTGTACTGTCGCTTTGATTTTTCTCACAATGTGACAAGTGTGTTTTAAAAGGAATCATGTTGAACACAAATATAAAAACTGCTATTGCTGAAGTAGTGAAAATGGTAACTTGGTGACAAATTTTCATACTATACCGTTTTCACGGTATATTGTGTACTTACACAGACGATACATATATACGAGACAGGGAAACTACTAAATTTGACACCGTCACAAATTGGGGAAGTACGGTTGGTATGTGTTTATACGTCGGAGTCGAACTTCCCCAACATGGCCCCACTACGTACGTCGACGTACGTATGGGGGCCATGGCAACAAATCTCGTCTGCCAGCCGAAAGAAACCTATTGTTGGCTACGTCGATTTTCGGTGAGACGACAATAGCGTTCCTCGCCCTCCCCTGTAGGAGGGAAAGGT
>BLSH010054530.1:291624-303448 GCA_018402905.1 Glandirana rugosa | reverse complement strand
ACCCCCCCCCTTACATCAGAGTCTGCACAGACCCCCCCCTTACATCAGAGTCTGCACAGACCCCCCCTTACATCAGAGTCTGCACAGACCCCCGCTTACATCAGAGTCTGCACAGACCCCCCCTTACATCAGAGTCCACACAGACCCCCCCTTAGAGTCTGCAGAATTTCCATTTACTGTAAGGGGGAGCTCTGTGGACTCTAATGTAAAGGGGAACCCTGATTTAAGGGGGATCTGATGTAAAGTGGTGTTGAGATCCCTGATTTAACAGGGGTAGTGTGGACTCTGGTGTAAAGGGGAACTCTGATGTAAGGGGGTCTCTGCTCACCAAAGCCCCCCTCTTACATCAGAGTCCACACAGCACCCCTTAAATTAGTTTTGTACACTGGGAGGCAGGAGAAGGGGTGAGCTTACTCATCCTAGGAATGGAGGCTCAGGCACACGCTGTCTCTGCAGCTCTCCTCTTCTGATTTCAAACTTCCCACCCACACATCCTCGGAGAGTGTGGGCGGGGCAGACACGGGGGTAGAGTGGCGGGGCGAGAAGCAGAGACGAGAGCGGATCAACGGAACTGTCAGCATCGGCTCTGCGGCTGAACTATGTGTGTGAGACACACAGCTCAGCCCATTCAGCCGCTCGTAGTTCCGCTGGAGAAGACACAGGCATGGCCCCATAGCGGTAGGTGAGCGGCGGCCCTGGCCTGTGTTAATCCTGTCCAGGCCGCGGTCGGCGCTTACCTCCCGCTGTGCGGCCTGGACATCAACAGGCCATGGAGCTGGCGGCCCCGGCCCACCGGGCAAATGCCCGGTCTACCCTATGTCCAGTCCGGCCCTGGTGGCACCTATGGTTACCAAAAAGAATGTCAAATTTAGATTTGTCTGACCACAGAACAGTTTTCCACTTTGCAAAAATCGATTTTAAATCAGAGAAGGGCAAGAGGAGATGGTGGCATTTCTGGATCATGTTTAGATATGACTTCTTTGTATAATAGAGCTTTACCTTGCATTTTTGGATGGCATGGCGAACTGTATTCAGACAGTGAGTTTTGGAAGTATTCCGGAGCTCATATGACTGAATCATGCGCGTTTTGAATGCATTGCCACCTGAGGGCCTGAGGATAACGGGTATCCATTATTGGCCTTGTTCCTTGCACACAAAGATATCGCCAGAGTCTTGGAGTGTACTGTAGATGATGATATAGTTAAAGTATGCAATTTTATGCTGAGGAACTGTATTCTGAAATTGACAATTTCTAGATGCAGCTTTTCACAGATTGGTGAACCTCTGTCCATCTTTACTTCTGAGAGACTGCACTTTTTATACCCAATCATGTTACTGATCTGTTGCCAATTAACCTAATTAGTTGCAAAATATTTTTCCAGCTCTTCCTTGCTAAGCCAGCCATACATAGACTGAGATTTGTCCAGTTGGGCAGGGACCGGCTGAGATTTGATCCATGTATGGGCAGGCTGATTGTACCAAAATCAGTATATCTATTGACTTTGGTACAACCAGCCTGTCAGATTTTTTACATTCAATGCTACTTTAGGCCCACTTACTTTTGTCAACTTTTTGTTGCCCTGTCCCAGCTTTTTTGAAATGGGTTGCTGCCATCAATTTTAACCAATTCAGCCCAGGAAGGATTTACCCCCTTCCAGACCAGGCCATTCTTTGCGACACGGCACTGTGTCGCTCTGACAATTGCGTGGTTGTGCGATGCTGTACCCAAAAAAATTGACGTCCTTTTTTTCCCACAAATAGAACTTTCTTTTGGTGGTATTTGAACACCTCTGCGTTATTGTTTTTTTTTTGCGCTATAAACAAAAAAAGAGCAACAATTTTGAAAAAAACAACATTTTTTTTTTACTTTCTGCTATAATACATATACAAAATATCTATCTATATATAAAAAATGAATTTCTTTATCAGTTTAGGCCGATATGTATTCTTCTACATATTGTTAAAAAAAAAAAAAAATGCAATTGCGTTTATTGATTGCTTTGCGCATAAGTTATCGCATCTACAAACTATGGGATAGATTTAGGGACTTTTAATTTATTTTAATTTTTTTCAGCGATCTGCGATTTTTAGCGGGACTGCGACATTACGGCAGACAAATCTGACCCCAAATGACACTTTTTGGGGACGAGTGGCATTATTACATTGATTAGTGCTATACAAATGCACTGATCAATGTAAAAATGACACTGGCAAAGATGGGGTTAACACAAGGGGGTGATCAAAGGGTTAACTGTGTTCCCTAGGTGTGTTCTAACTGTAGGGGGGGTGGGCTGCCAGGGACATGACAGAGATCACTGTCCTCTATCACTGGGAACATTAGATCTTTGACATGTCCCCTGTCAGAATGGAGATCCGCCTTCTTTACATAGGCAAATCCCCGTTCTGCCTTTGTACAGGGCAACAAGTCCGCCCCGACCCGCGTGCATGCTCCCGCAGGGGATGCATGTGTGCGCCTGCCTGCAATCGCACATGTGCGAGCCGTACAGCTAAGGCGATTCGCGTAGGAGAGCCAACCTGCCCCAGTATAATGTAAATATGCTCATCTTCTGTCTTTCAATTAAAGCGGAGATCCACCCAAAAGTGGAACTTCCACTTTAAGTACTGGTGACCCCCTGACATGCCACAATTGGCATGCCATTTTTTTAGGGGGGGGGGCTGGTACCTAATTTTCACAGGTACCCAGCTTCCACTTCTGCTCCTGGCGCTGTGGCCCCAAGCGGAAGTTCACCTCTCCTCCCTCCCTGCAATCTTTGGGACACGTCGCAGGTCCCAGAAGATTGCCCGGCCATTCACAACGCGCAGCTCGGTGCGTGCATGCGCAGTGTGCGCCCGGCTGTGAAGCCACAGCTGGGCACCCACACTTGCAATGCCGGCTCCTTGGAGAGGAGGGGGAGAGGAGCGGGGCTTCGGGCGGCCACATCGCTGGCCTGTTGGACAGGTGAGTGTCTTTTTATTAACCAGTTTCCCACCGCCTGCCGTGTAAAAAGACGGCGATCTGCGAATGGCCGCTAGGGGGCGCGCGCGCCCGCTGCACTCCTGAGGAGTGTGCCTGCGGCTCAGGCGGACCCGATGTCCGCCGGCGAGCCGCAATGAGCGGCCACAGGCAAAGAACAGGGAACCGCCGATGTAAACACGGCGGTTCCCCATTCTGACAGTGCGGGCGTGGGTGATCTACTGATCCCTGTCACTGGGATCAGTTAGATCTCTCATGCCCATGGTAGCCCAACCCCCCACCCCCCCTACAGTTAGAACACACCCAGGGAACATAGTTAACCCCTTCACTACACCCTGCAGGTTAACCCCTTTACTGCCAATGACATTTACACAGTAATCAGTGGACATTTAAATTTCTGATCGCTGTATAAATGTCATTGGTCCCAAAAAAGTGTCAAAAATGTCCGACATGTCCGCTGCAATATCGCAGTACCGCTAAAAATCACAGATCGCCGCCATTACTAGTAAAAAATGTAAAAAAATTAAAAACCCCAGAAATGAATTCTCGCCATCCGTAAACGCAGCCACTTTTGCTCAAACCAATCAATAAACGCCGATTGCGATTTTTTTTATCACAAATATGAGGAAGAATATAAATCGGCCAAAACCGGTGAAAAAAAATGTTTTTTTATATTTTTTTTGGATTTGTGTTTTAGCAAAAAGTAAGAAATTTGGGTTTTTTGCAAAATGATCGCTCTATTTGTGGGAAAAAAAGGACGCAAATTTTGTTTGGGTACAACATCGCACGACCGCGCAATTGTCAGTTAAAGCGATGCAGTGCCGAATCGCAAAAAGTGCTCTGGTCCTAAACTGGGAAATTCTTCCGGGGGTGAAGTGGTTAAAAGTCAGCAGCTACACTTTTTGTAGCTGCTGACATTTAAATGGGTGGAACTCCGCTTTAAGTATAAAAGTTACACAGTGACTGCTAGCAGGTAAAAGTGGGAACATTGGATCTAGCTATTGTCTTCTTTAAAGCTAAGAATATTCTATCACAGGAGACACAGAAAAAGGAGGAGAAATCAGCTAGCAACATGACAAGTGGAACCTCCAATGCAACTGCCCAAGCTGGTGGATCAACCAAGAAAGACGACCTCAAAACAGCCAAAAAACGTGAGTTGTAATAAGAGCTAATAGGGGTGTGAAATCTGTAGTTTCTCATATATTATTATATACATACATCCTCATTCATTATTGGTTGAACTGGATGGACTTGTATCTTTTTTCAACCTGACTAACTATGTAATTATTAGGTCAATATATGTGAAAAATAAGCAAAAGTGAAACCCACACCACCGATTCAGTGTAGCATTTAACAAACCATCCCAAAAGTTAAAGAGGAAGTAAATCCTGATGGGTTTTACTTCCTCCTTAGTAACCTGCAAAGTAAAAGCATAATGGGCTAGTATGCATCGCATACTAGCCTATTATGTGCCACTTACCTGCAATCGACACCCGTGATGTCCCCTGTGCAGGCCGCGTCCATCTTCGCTCCTCTTCCTTCCAGGGCCACAGACTCCGGCTCTGTGACTGGCCGGAGTCGCTTGGGGTCTTTCCCGCGCATGCTCCTCAGGCCATTTCTTCATTGCGCATGCGCCGATGAGGTTGGCGCAAGTGTATACAGAAAATATCTCCGGTGCAAGTTTAGGAGATATTCACAGTACCTACAGGTAAGCCTTATTATAGGCTTGCATAAAAATAAAATGTGTTTCCGGGAAGGCTCCCAAAGAAACCAAGCGGTTGATACCAGAGGGAAGGGCAATGACCAAATATTTTGAAAGAATTTAAATACATTTATTGAAGCAAGTAAACATTACATGAAAAACAGTGTATATGAACTCTAAATGAAAACATCAGTAGCAGGTGCCACCAAGCAGTCCTGGGGAGACCATAGGTCTACCGGGCTGCACGACCTAGACATGCAAAGGCATACACAGTAGGGGAGACAAACACTTTAAAAACAAACCAACGGTAGGAATGGTCGGATCTCAAAGTACGGCAGGTAACATCTAAGGCAATATATCACTCCATGGATCTGAGACTGACAGACACTCCTGTCCTACATCACTACACTGGGGCCAGCTAGACTAGCGATATTACAGTCGGTAGTACTAAATGACTGATGCTTTGTTACCGACTGGTCTGAGCCCACCATTCCAGCTCATGGAGTCACTATTTGCCTAAAAAGACCAACTCTTGCATCTTTGAACTGCTTTGTTTGCACTTACCTATCCTGTGATTTACTACAGCATTTCAGTTACCCGTTCATCTTTCCAGTCAGTCACCTATTTGGTTATCTATCAGTAGTCATAGTGTCATAGATACATCCTCTGCTTTGGTTATCATCACGGTTACGGCTTATTGACATATCCATCCTGACTGACTGCATGATCTTACAATTTCCCCGTGACCATTTTTAACCCATGGTCAATATACACCACCACTGGTGTGACTACCCACAGCAGTGACGCTAATTGGTTTAATTTCCCCCACACGTCCGGACTTTGGTTTGTTTTTAAAGTGTTTGTCTCCCCTACTGTGTATGTCTTTGCATGTCTAGGTTGTGCAGCCCGGTAGACCTATGGTCTCCCCAGGACTGCTTGGTGGCACCTGCTACTGATGTTTTCATTTAGAGTTCATATACACTGTTTTTCATGTAATATATACTTGCTTCAATAAATGTATTTATATTCTTTCAAAATATTTGGTCATTGCCCTTCCCTCTGGTATCAACCGCTTGGTTTCTTTGGGAGCCTTCCCGGAAACACATTTTATTTTTATGCATGCAGTTTTGGTTGTAACGAGGGACACTAAATGCTGGTGAGTGGCACCAATCCCATTTTCGAACACTAGTAGACCCTGTTTGTTCCTGTCTTTTTTCTTGAGGTTCTTATTATAGGCTTACCTGTACGTTAAAGTGGTTGTAAAGGCTTTACAACCACTTTAAAGACAAATGTATGCATTCACATATTTTATAATGGAGAGGCAGCATGTAATCAAACATCTAGCAGGTGGCAGCCTTCCCTCTATCAGCCAGTATAGATAGATAACATCCTTTCCCAGTCTAAGGCTGGATTAGATGCCGTTTTTTTCCGCATCCAATTCACAAGACAAGAGATTGTGACCGCCGCTCATTGGAGCCGGTTCACACACCTCCGTGGCGGCTGCGGAGCGAATTGCGCAGGGGTCCCGTGTGTCTTTGGCTTTGTTTCAGGTCTGAATTCAGGCAAAAATTCGGGCCTGATTCGTCCCTGAAACAGAGAACAGGGACGCACCGGACCCCTGCTTTGAGCCACATCGGTATTAGATGTGAACCCAGCCTTGGTAAGTGGTTCTCAACTCCTGTCCTCAGGACCCTCTAACAGGCCAGATTTTAAGTTATAGAAACAAAATATTTTTCCTGGTGATTCTCCAGCCTGTAATGTGAGGAGCGTATTGTATGACACTTGTGAAGATAAGCCCATCTCATCGTCTCTCTGTGACCACCACTTCTCAGCTATGACAATCTGACCATGGAGCGAGAAGAACCATGGCACCAGGTCATCGTCCTGCAAGAAGTCGTTTGGATCTAGAAGTTTATGTTGATATGACCGAAGTGGGCAGAGATTTAAATGAGATTACCAACTGCTAATCAAGGTTTGCCACATGTTGTGTATCTGAGAGGAGCGACATGTACTGAAGGAGTACAGGGAAATCATTGGAGCTGCTAGCTGAGGTCCGGATTGAGAGATCATCCTCTTATATTCAAAGGCTATCACTGATCCTCCGTAATAGGGGGTCGGTGTGTTCTGGTAAGGGTCAGTGTGTGGTGGGTTCACTGGTGACGGGATGCACCAGCCAACAATTATTTTCACCACCCTAGTCACCGACTATCAAGGACTTTTTAGGACTTTTTTCCCTTCCCTAAATCCTTTACTTGCACTATTTTGTATCATGCGCCACAGTTTTATGTATTTTTAATGTGTGTGGCTCTACCAAACGTGTCTGCTGGCTGCATTATAATTGACTGTTACACCCGAACGCAGGATTATTTGTGTTTGTATTAGTATAGATAGATAACATAGTTTCCCAGTCTAAGGCTGGATTAGATTCAGGTTTTTTCCGCATCCAATTTGCATGACAGGAGATTGTGACCGCCGCTCATTGGAGCCGGTTCACACACCTCCGTGGCGGCTGTGGAGCGAATTGCACAGGGGTCCTGTGTGTCTTTGGCTTTGTTTCAGGTCTGAATTCAGGCAAAAATTTGGGCCTGATTTGTCCCTGAAACAGAGAACAGGGACGCACCGGACCCCTGCTGTGAGCCACATCGGTATTAGATGTGAACCCAGCCTTTGTTAGTGGTTCTCAACTCCTGTCCTCAGGACCCACTAACAGGCCAGATTTTAAGTTATAGAAACAAAATATTGTATAATGGAGAAGCAGCATGTATTTGAAAATCCAGCAGATGGCAGCCTTCCCTCTATCAGCCAGTGTGGATGAATAACATAACTAGAGTTGAGCGGACACCTGGATGTTCGGGTTTTCGTGGAAAAGTTTGGGTTCGGTCCGAACTTGACCCCGGACCCAGAGGGCTGCAAAAGGAAGAAAAGTGGGGGTAAGAGTAGGACAAGTGCCCTACAAAGAAATGGGGATAGGGAAATAACAATGATCTGTCCCTTACAGCAACAGCAGGAACCTGACCCTATAGAACTAGGAGATGATTTTAGAACAATAATCTGTCCCTTACAGCACCAGCAGGAACCTCTCCCTATAGCAGTTTGATATGATTTTAGAATAATCTGTCCCTTACAGCACCAGCAGGAACCTCTCCCTATAGCAGTTTTATATGATTTTAGAACAATAATCTGTCCCTTACAGCACTAGCAGGAACCTCTCCCTATAGCAGTTTGATATGATTTTAGAACAATAATCTGTCCCTTACAGCACCAGCAGGAACCTCTCCCTATAGCAGTTTGATACGATTTTATAACAATAATCTGTCCCTTACAACACCAGTGGGAACTTCTCCCTATAGCAGTTTGATATGATTTTAGAACAATAATCTGTCCCTTACAGCACCAGCAGGAACCTGATCCTATAGCAGTAGGAGATGATTTTAGAACAATAATCTGTCCCTTACAGCAACAGCAGGAACCTGACCCTATAGAACTAGGAGATGATTTTAGAACAATAATCTGTCCCTTACAGCAACAGTAGGAACCTGACCCTATAGAACTAGGAGATGATTTTAGAACAATAATCTGTCCCTCTAAGCAGTAGACTCTAACTAGTCCAGTCAGATTGTTCTGTAATGCAGGATGAGATGTTATTAGATCTGCAAACTGTCACTAAAAGCAGTAGTAGTAGTAATCTCTACCTAGTCCGCAATTAGATCATTCTGTAATGCAGGATAAGATGTTATTAGATCTGCAATCTGTCCCTCACAGCACCAGCAGCATCCTCTCCCTACACTAGCCTGAGAGCATATGACATGCAGCACTACGTGACTCCAGCTCATACAGAGGCTGGGTCACATGATGCACTGGCCAATCATAGCCATGCCATTAGTAGGCATGGCTGTGATGGCTTCTAAGGGCAAACCAGTGAAACGCTTGTTGATTGGCTGCCCTGCAGCTATTCAACAAGCAGGAAAAAAATACCAGAACCCAGAACCCGAACCCAAACTTTTTTTCAAAAGTTCGGGTTCGGGTCCCGAACACCTCAAAGTTCAGTACGAACCCGAACTTTACAGTTCGGGTGCGCTCAACTCTAAACATAACCTCTCAGTCAAAATGAAAGGTGCTGTAGACCAGTGGTTCTCAACCCTGTCCTCAAGTACCCCCAACAGGCCATGTTTTCAGGTTTTCCTTTATCTTGCACAGGTGCTTTAAATCAGAGTCAATGGCTTGGTATTTTGGACCGCTATTTTATCTAAGAGATTTTATCTAAGAGAAATTCCCAAAACATGGCCTGTTGGGGGTACTTGAGGACAGGGTTGAGAACCACTGCTGTAGACCACAAGTATCCAGAGTGGGTCAAACACCCGTGATGACGTGTCACACTAAAAAGTGGGCATGGCAACGTGTTTTGGGGCAGACACCAGATGGTGTGTAGGAAGTGGGGGCTTCAATCTGAAATAAATGTATGTCATATAACTAGAGAAAGTGTATGCAATAGAGGTAGATAAAGAGACCCCTGCACCAAACAAGATAGCAAGTGTTGAGAATCATATGTTTGCACCAAGTGCATGCTAAAAGAGTGACCGGTCCACATGCCTCAAACAGCACATTTTGGTCCAGGCTGCTTTTTTAGATCTCCTTTTGTATGCATCAGACCCTGAAGAGTGGCCTCAGCGCCACGAAACGCGCCGGGCTTGCATTTGATGCACTACATTTACTCTCAGGAATTACCATGTACTTTATTCATCTCATGGAGAATACTTTGTAATTATTTCTCTTGTTCATATGATTACACACAAAGATGACAATATGCTGATATATTTTTATCAAATATGATGTATCCATTTTTGTATGGTGTTGTCACTATGCTGAGACCAATGGCTTAGACAATAAATACATATATATTATTGGTACATTCTGTCTCTGTTGTGTTTGGAGGTCCCCTATACATACCTCATTTAAAGTCCCGTGCCTTAATTCTTCATCTGTGTGGCAAGCATTTAATAATGGTTTCAGTAGCATCTAAAATTGGTTGTGCACCCCGCCTAAAAAGCGTAAGCCATACCATGAGACAAACCAGGGTATTATTAATTGTAGAAATTTTGTATTTTATTGTGTCAAAAGTTTACCAGAGTTTACTCTATAAAATCCAAAACCCCAAAATTTCTACAATCAAGAAGCTGATTTATATCAGGGATGTAGATAAGGGGGAGATTAAGGGTGTTCAAACCACTCCCCCCCGAGCATCCTGCCGCAAATGCACAGTGAGAGCAACGCACCGCTCTCTACACCCTGTATTCCCACTGGCTTGCAGAGTTTCCACCTTGGACTTGTAAGGAGGAGCTTGGTTCACAGGACGAAAGGCATAGAGTGTAGTGTACCCATCGGCCCGCCACATGGATGAACTACTGCTCTCCAGATGACAGGCAATTATCCCTCAAAAGAAGCTCCTGCTCCTTTTTTGGCGACACGCTGTTTGCCGCATGATAAATCACATGATAATTGTGCCAAAATTGCACCGCATTTTAGGTGCCATTAAAAATAAATGGCACACAAACACACCTGCTTCATTATGCCAGCATTGCAGTGTGCTTTGGAATCGTGGGCAGAATCGCAGCGATCCCAAATCGCTAGATGTGAACGGGGCCTTAACCACTTGATGCACAGTCATGTACATCTAAGTAGTTAAGTCAAGTGGTTATACCGGGGCCATGGCTGCAGCTGTCAGCCATAATCCCGCTATCAAATAAAATAAGAGTGTGGAAGCGCTGCTAAAAGGATAATGATAAAATGCAATAAAGGACTATACAGATGGATAAAAATAGATATTCACGAAGTCATGTGAAAAAACAATCAATGAATGAATACTAGTGTTCAAAGTGCTAAAATACAACAATCCTAATAGGTAATCTTAAGTGATACTTGTGGATAACAATATTGCTTCAGATAAAAATACATACATAAACCACCAAGTGCTTATCATAAAGTGCATACAAAGTAATTTCTTGGATATACTGATGAGTGTGCAAGCAGCGCTAGAAATAAAGTGCTAGTGTCACTGTGCAATCATTAACTAAAAGCAGGTAGGAGTCTATAGGCAGGTAGATGTAAGAATTCTTCTCATATAGTAGATATAGCAGTCCGCAGGGGCGTGCACAGGCTGGAATGCAAACGCGCTCCCGTCACCAGGTAGAGTGAACTCTCACCTCCAGGAAAGACCCCACCGGGTCTAGCCTGACATGAGTGATGATATATAGAAATTCATGCAATACCAATTTCATGAGCAAAAATTAAAAAAAAAAAAAAAAAAATGTCCTCCACCAGATAAATTAGAGGCTCATCTCAGACTAAGACCCCAGCGGGCCTAGTCGCACATATCAGAGGGGAGTAAATATCCCGGTAGCTTCCCCTTTAGGCTTGTAGTTGGAGTTCCCAATGTTCCACTGACAATATGTTACCATGCAAATAAAAAACAGACACCTCCACTAGTGTAATATGTTCGACCAGAGGTAAGGGATAACAAATGACAGACACCTCGTTAAAATGCACTCACATTTATTATAGTAAAAATCAGCATTAAAATCCACTAGGAGTAACGTTATAACACACACATGTCTCACGTGTCAATAGCAAGTACCACCGCCAGGCTGGGCCTCTACATATTTCACCACCCTACTTGGCTTCATCTGGAGGAGTAAGCCGAGAGGGGGCATTTGTGGGGTACTTAACCACTTCAGCCCCGGAAGGATTTCCAGCTTTAGGACCGGAGCCCTTTTTGCAATTTGGCACTTCGCCGCTTCAAATGGTAATTGCGCGGTCATGCAATGCAGTTTAACGTTTTTCCCGAGGCCAGGATTTCGACCTTTAGGAAGGCCCCGACTTCACCAATTCATGGGGTGTTTACGGGGGAGAGCCGAATGAGGAGGTCTACTTCGGTTCATCCCACCACTTTATACATCTCCGGGTCGGACCGCCACCATGAACGATAACTGTGCACTCTGTACACACACAATATTGCAATGAGGATCACCTAAAATTACGACTAAAAATGATATTATTTACACTCACGTAAAATTGCTCCACAGACAGTAAACAATAGGGAATGGAGACCAGCTTGTATAATGTGATCACCTCCACAGACAAAAAATAAACGT
>BLSH010054530.1:272006-284989 GCA_018402905.1 Glandirana rugosa | reverse complement strand
GGAGGGTGACAGGTAGTGAAAGGGTTAACTGGGGGGCGATCAGGGGGCGATCAAGGGGTTAAATGTGCCTATGTGGCCTGGTGTCAGTGTAGTGTTGGTGCACTCACGTTTTTAGCTGCTTCTTCTTCCTCTCTGATGTCGAAAAGGACTTCAGAGAGGAAGAGGAGTGAACTTCCCCTGCCTCTGTTTACATTTACAGAGGCAGGGGAATAATGCCATTGGCAGGGCGATCTACAGGGCCAGGCCAAAAATCATTGGCCTGGCGCTGTGGAGTGATCTTCCCTGAAGCCAATGCCGCTGCAGTACACGCGCCCAGGGGGCGCGCGCGCGCGCATTGCTCGTTATCGCGGCCGCCGTCATATGACGGCGTTTTGCGATAACGAACCACTTTGTCGCCGTCAGATGCCGATCGGCGGTCGGCAAGTGGTTAAATAGTATTTCACTAACAAACACTAAGCAGCTGATTGAATTCTGGTGATGGGACCCGCGCTGTGTGACCTGGATGTCCGCACATGCGCAGTAGCCGCTTCTGTATATACTTATTGTGAAGACGGAGACCAGACCAACCAAATATGGGCGCCGTGTGGTGACGGCAGTGCCGGCCGCACATGCGCAGTAGTCCTGTCTATATGTACATCATGTGGAGACCAACCAAACATGGCTGCCTTATAGTGCCGACTGTGCCAGCCGGACTATAGAAAATATAAAATACAAAACCAGCATCATTTCTATGAAAGGGATAAGTGATCGGGGGGCGGATGGATTAACAATAATACTGAGAAACGCGGATATCCCAGGGCCGGATGTAATTGGTAGAGGAGAGAGACTATACCAAAATGCTCCCATGGGAGGCAATAGTGGATAACATGTAAATGCTCTGCCTCCTGGTGACACGGTCGTGCTTAATAATAAACATACACATCATATATGACTGTAGAGCAAGTTGAATATGTTAAAAACACAATTACAATAAAATTAATTAATAAAAATGAACAGGTGTTGAATATTCCTCCCCTGTCGCATCCACTACCAATGTCAGTGCATGCCACAGTGACCCCTATGGTGGGAGATGAGCATTACAACCACCAATGAGGTTGAAAATAGATACCACAGTGTCTGATAAGATAAAAATGAAAGCAATATGAATAGTGGGTAATAAATGAGATTAGGAAGATATGCAGTTCTGATAAAATCCATCAATATTCTAAAAATCATGGTAATGGTGACTCAAAAAGAGCTACTAAGAGGGAAGTTAATAAATGTTCATTACTGATGATACCAGAAACCAAGCTAATAGGTAGTCAAAAAGAAGTGGGGTCAATAATCACTTATGAAGCAATTGATATCAAAATCAATGTTATGTCCTAATGGCTGAAGTGTCTGTAATTCATGAATCCAATAGGACTCCCGTTGGCTCAGAGATTCAATTTTATTACTGCCTCTCCAGTGGGGTTGATATTTTTCAATGGCCCAAAATTTTAAGGTGGATGGATCCTTGTTGTGATGAGTGGCATAATGCTTCGATATGCTATGTTTTGGAAAACCTTTAGTGATATTCTGTATATGTTCCCTAATCCTTTTCCACATCGGGCGTTTAGTTTGCCCAATGTACTGTATCTGGCACGGACACTGTAATGCATAAACCACTCCCTCAGATCTACATGAGATAAAATCCCTGATGGTCTATTCTTTTCCAGTGGCAGTGGATGTGAATTTCTGCCTTTTGGTGTTTTGCATTTCAGTTTTCATACATGCACAGCAGCGTTTACATGGAAAGAACCCTTTTCCAGTGAAAAAGGTGAATTTTGCTTTGGTTGGGGGTTCCACCACATTTTTTGCCAATCTATCTCTCAGTGTAGGAGCCCGTCTATATGTGAATCTTGGTTGTGCTGAGAGTATTTGCTTAAGATGTCTATCTGCTGTGAGCACCAGCCAGTGTTTTCTGAAGATTTTTTACTACTTTCTTATGTTGAACCCCATAATTTAGAATAATTGGGATATTATCTTCATACTTGTCAGCATGCTCTTTATCTTGTATTAGTTCAAGTCTGTCCATCTGCTCAACCCGTTCGATTTGCTGCTGGATAAATGATGCTTGGTAGCCTTTCTTCATAAACCTTTGGCCAATCATGGTAGCTTGATCTTTTGAAATAAGTTTTGGTGCTAAAGGCTCCATCATCCACTGAGATCATAAGATCCAAAAAATTAATGGTATGTTGGTTATGTTCCCAAGTGAAGGAAATGTTTCTGTCAATGTTTTTCAAACAACTTAGATACTGGGTTAGTGTTTCTTCTGTATCGTTCCAAATAATGAGTACATCATCAATGAAACGCCTATACAGTTTGAGTTGTGGTGGTGGTGCCTTAAAGATAGTGGATTCTTCCCATTCAGCCATAAAGATGTTTGCTACGCTGGGAGCAAACCTAGCTCCCATTGCGATGCCTTTAATCTGTTTGTACTATGTGTTATTATGCCAAAAGTAATTGTGAGATAAACAATAGTGTAGATTCTCAAGTAAGTAAGATCTTTGTGTTTAGTTTAGCTAATTCTTTCTTGTAAGTCCTTGTGGGATTTCCCAATAGGGGTACGTATGTCCTTCTATCTGCAAGTTCTCTTTCTAATTCAGCTGTGTATTCTTCTTTCATTTGTAGCACAATTCCTCCCCCCTTATCCACTGGTCTAATAACCAGATTCTTACGGTTTTCGAGTTGTTTGATTCCTATCTTGATATTTCGAGCTTCTTTGATTTTACTGAGTTTGATTTTCTGTAGATCCTGTGTCACCAATCTCTTAAAAACTTCAATGTGGCCATTGTCATTGACTGGAGGATTAAATAATGATTTGTTTCTTAGCGTCGTATGTCGGTATTGGTGGTCTGTCGCTGTTATATGCCTTTCCAGTGGTTTTTGACAGCATATATTTTTTGATACTTAAAATTTTAAGTCTTTTCAATATAACAAGAAAGAAAGGAAAACATGTACAGTACAGCAAAGCATATATATAAAGGTGTCAAATCTTCATATAGACATAAAATACTCATGCACTTCGGAAACTTCAAACGTTCCCCCAATCAGCAGCATACTGTAGTAAGGTATGTAGTAGGGAAGGCTTGTGCCCGAACAAGTGAGAGGATCAGACTAGTCATCTTATGCAGACAGATCCTCACTGCATGGCATGTATTGCAAAGGTGACATCCTGACAATCCTAACCGTGTCATTTGGTCTGCTGAAAGTAGCACTGTTAATATGTGAGTATGAAGGGTCTGGCCCAAGGGGGGAGGAGGGATAAAATAAAAAAAAATAAAGGGGAGGGAAGGGTATGTGGATAAAGGGCCATGGCCTGTGCTAAGCAAATACAACTGATTAGAATTCAGAAAAATAGGGGGAAAGATAGAAGAAAACCAAAGATAGAAGAAGAAGCGAAAAAGAGGAGAGAGCAGAAAAGGGCAAAAAGAGCGGTGGGTGCCCCAGGGGTTCTCAAACCAGAATAGCTGGCACTTTTAAAGTTCCAAAAAGCGGGAAGTCATCTGAGAAGGCAAAAGTAGTCAATCCAGGGTTGCCATATCCGCCGAAACGTGTCCATTTTATCTTCTAGAACTGCCGTCAGTCGTTCATTTATGAGCGTACCATGGATCCTATTTTTGACCTCTTCAAAGCTAAGGAGTGGCGACTTCCGTGACCGCGCGATCGTTTGTTTCGTGGCCATAAAAATGTGGGTAATTAGGGCCCGTTCTCGCCGAGTCGCGTCCGCAATAGGTTTATGTAAGAGCGCTTCCCATGGGTCCTTCCTTAAATTAATATGGAGAACCGTATCGCCTAATGCGTAGACCCTTATCCACAGCCTTTTGACCTCAGGACAGGTCCACCATATGTGTTTCATGTCACCCAGACCTGGACATCCTCGAAAGCAGTTGGACGGATACGATGGCAGGCACTTTGCGATCCTTGCTGGAGTACCAGCGGGACATAACTTTAAAATAATTTTCCAGGGCTAAAACATTCCGGGAAGACCGAAAGAGGGCCTCCCACATTTTGCGCCAGTCACCCGGTTGAGGGGCCGAGCCCAAATCAGCCGCCCATTGGTCGCAGTACATAGGTAGTTGCCGCCCTGTATTGTTCAATATAGAGGAGTATAGCAAAGAGATCAGGCTCTGGGTAGTGGGACTGGTTCTGCATCGGGTCTCAAAAGCCGTGGGCAAAAGCGGATGTTCGTGGTGTTTCGTTAGGGACTCCAAGAAGTGGCGAATTTGTGCGTATCGGAAGCGTTCCGATTCGGCAATATCATGGGAGTCTCGGAGGTATTGGAAAGAGCAGATTCCTCTGGGGGTAAGGAGAGAACGGACCGTAGTAAGACCTCTCTCAGTCCACCATCGGAAGCCGCACGGGTCATCCAAACCCGGAGGAAATAAGGGACAGTTCAGCAACGGTAAAATCGGGAGGTGGGGTGATATTAGGCCTGCGGAGTACTTTATAGAGTCCCACACCGATAAAGTGTGGGCCAGGATCGGGTTGAGTGGCTTTGGGCGATGTACGGGAGGGATCCATGGTATAGATGAGAGAGGAATTGGGTCCGTGTCCATCATATCAATAAAGGTCCACACTGGTGCAGCATTGCCCGCAGAAAGCTAAGCAATCGGGGCTATTTAGGTGGCCTTATAGTAATAAGCCAGATTTGGGACATCTAACCCACCCCTAACCTTCGGAGCATACAGGAGGAATCGACTCAGCCTTGGGCGGGCCCCGCCCCAGAGTCAATTTCAGGACTTGGCGCTGTAGGATGCGGATGACATGTGGAGGAACGGGGACAGGGAGGACCCTGAAAAAATAGAGTAACTTAGGCAAGTAGGACATTTTAACCGCGTGAATGCGACCCCACCACGAGATCAAGGGAATGTCCCACCTGTCCAGCAACCCTTTCAAAGAGGAGATAAGGGGGGAAGTTAGCAGCATATAAAGACTGGAAAGAAGCGGTAAGACGAACCCCCAAGTATGGGAGGGAGGCCATTGGAATGGGAATTGCTCCCGTATGGAGACCCTAAGGGGGTCAGGCAAGGAGACATTTAGGGCTAAGGATTTAGTCGGATTGATGCGAAGACCAGAAAAAGTGGCGAAGCGGTTCATAAGCGATAAAAGATTAGGTAGAGTCGTTAGTGGGGAGGATATGTACAAGAGCATGTCATCCGAAAACAGCGCCAGCTTGTGTGTCACACTGGCCAGCTCCACGCCTTTGACATTTGGGTTAGCCCTGATGTGGGCGGCCAAAGGCTCCAGGGAGATAATAAATAAGAGCGGAGAAAGGGGGCAGCCTTGCCTCGCCGCGCCTGATGGGGAAAGTGGGAGATTCATAGCCCATATATCTATCTGAGGCCGATGGATCGCTATACAATGAGTCAAATCAGGTCAAGAATCCATCGCCGAACCCCCTGTGGTGCAACGCCGCTCTTAAGTAGGTCCAGGATAGCGTGTCAAAGGCCTTACGAAGGTCTAAAGACAGCAACATTAGCTGTTGCGACCTCTGACGAGCATACTGGGTGAGAAGAATTGTACGTCGAACATTTTCTGCTGCCTGACGCAGTGGGACAAAGCCCACTTGATCCTTGTGAATAAGGAAGTGGACTACTTCGTTCAGCCAAGAAGCAAGAATCTTGGATAACAATTTGAGGTCCACATTCAGCAAGGATATTGGGGCGAAAGTTAGCCCAGGTTTGTGTGTCCTTATCTGGCTTTGGTATCATTACTATGTTAGCTTTTAAGGAGTTAGTGGTCAGGTTGTTGCCATCCCTGAGACTGTTGAACATCGAGGTTAGGGGCGTCACCACCACGTCCGGCAGCTTTTTATAGAAAAGAGCTGTGAAGTCACCCGGGCCTGGGCGTTTATGGACCTTCAGTTCCTTGATGGCCTAGCCCAGCTCCATTATGGAGGCCCCCAGTGCGTCGCGCTGTGCCTCCGACAGGGCCGGGAGAGAGGACTCAGCATAAAATGCGTCTGTATCTACAGAGGATCGGGTCTCCGGAGCTGAGTACAGCTTGGATAAGTGGTGCTGGAATTCATCTTAAGAGAGAAAGCCGGGCGTCTAGGAGCAAAGGATTTGAGCTTGTTGGCCAACATGGAGTCTATCTTATTGTTGTTGGCGTAAAATCTCTGTTTGGTCCAGCGGAGACGATGCTCCGCCTTATCTGTCAGGCATATATCAAGGCCCGCCCTGAGACCCTCCACCTTAGTACGGTGAGGCCGAGTGGGGTTTTGTTTCAGAATTGCGGTGGCCGCCTCCAACTCTGATTCTAGGCGTGCTATGTGCACCAACCTCTCCCTCCTACGCCTAGATGCCATTTGTATCAGATGACCTCTAATGACGGCCTTGTAGGCCTCCCACAGAGTGATAGGGGAATGGACCGAGCCCCCGTTGAGGGAAAAGTACTCGACTGACCGGAGGCGAAGATCCTCTACAATTGTAGAGTGGGAAAGAATAGAATCGTTGAGGCACCAGGAGGTTAGGGCCTAAGCAGTAGGGACCTGCATGTAACCAAGATGGGGTCGTGGTCCGACCAAGGTACCGTCAAAATCGAAGCAGATGCGGTCTGGGGGAGAAACTGTTTTAGAGTGAACACATGGTCGATACGGGTATAGCTCGCATGTGAGTGAGAGAAAAAAAAAAAAAAGGTGTAATCCCTCGCAACTGGGTGGAGCTCCCTCCAGATGTCCACAAGACCCCATTTGTCTACCAAATCGCGATACGCCCTAGAGACATTAGCCGACTGAGGGGGACACGGAGAGGTCAAGTTTTGTGTTAAGAACCAAGTTGGAGTCTCCACACAAAAGCAGCACGCCCTTTAGATGGGATTGTATCACGGCAAATAAATGTGTAAGAAAGGGGAGTTGCCTCTCGTTGGGTGCGTAGTAAGTGCAGACCGTCACCTCCGCGTCAATCAGTGTGCCAGTCAGTAACAGGTAGCGGCCCTGTGGGTCGGCAATGGACCTGTGACACATGAAGGTAACTCGTTTATGGAAGGCCACCATAACCCTGCGTTCTCTTTTCCATCGCCGAAGCATATATTTTTTAATATTCAGCTTTCTCACAAATTTTTGAACGTCCACATAGATTTCAAATTTAGTCATGTTTCTTTTAGGTGCATATTTTAAGCCCTGATCAAGTACTGGCAATTCTTCCTGGGACAGTTGTACCTCTGTCAGATTGAAAATTCCTTCACCTATTGGTCTCTTTTCCTTTTGTTTCTGTTTCTTCCATCCTGCTCTACATCCACTCTTCCTGGTGAAGATCTTCTTTCTCTCTCGTCCCTGTCCATTCTTTGGGGGATCGGTCCCATCTCCAGTCCCCCAAAAAATGGGGTGCTCTATTGTTTTCCCACTCATCTCAGAGGGGTTCATCGATTATAGGTAGGCAAAGGGCTCCGGGTTGGATAATCTCTTTGTGAGTCATATCTACTTCTAGTATAAGGAGGGGGACTTCTCCTCTGATGGTCATTCAAGTGGTAACTATATCCTGGGCTTCTCCCACGGTTTTGGTAGTGATTGTAACCTGGGCTTCTTCCCGGTTCCTTGGTGGCCCATAGTAGGGACGATGATAATAAGGCGCCCTGGGGGGGGGAAGGGGTCTACCATGATTGGCCCATCTAGGGCCTCCTCTAAATTGTCCTAATCTGTCTCGTGGTTTCCAATGGTTGCTTGGTGTTCGGTAACCACCCTCCCGGTATTGGGGTGTTGGTGGTAGTCTGGGTCTCAAATCCCACGTGTCTGTTTCCACTCTAGGTTTATGTTGTATTTTGACTTCCCTGGTGGGGGTTGAGGTGGTTGCCTCTTCATCTTTTAGTTTAGCCTGCCATTTGAAGACTTGGTTGGTTTCATAGTTGGCCTTATCCCTCTGATATTTTTTCCTTTTACGATTTATCAGTTCTTGATCCTTGAACTGGAGATCATTATTAAGTTAACATGACTAAATTTGACATCTATGTGGACGTTCAAAAATTTGTGAGAATATTAAAAAATATATGCTGTCAAAACCACTGGAAGGGCATAGAACAGTGACAGGCCACCAATACCAACATACGACGCTAAGAAACAAATCATTATTTAATCCTCCAGTCAATGGCAATGGCCACATTGTGGTTTTTAAGAGATTGGTGACACAGGATCTACAGAAAATCAAACTCTGTAAAATCAAAGAAGCTCGAAATATTGAGATAGGAATCAAATGACTCGAAAACCGTAAGAATCTGGTTATTAGACCAGCGGATAAGGGGGGAGGTATCGTGATACAAATGAAAGAAGAGTACACAGCTGAATTAGGAAGACAACTTGCAGATAGAGAAACATACGTACCCCTAATGGACAATCCCACAAGGACTTACAAGAAAGATTTAGCTAAACTTGTGGATAAGGGCCAAAGAAAAAGCCTATTAAATAAAAAAGAAAGTAGATACCTAATTCCAGATACGTGCAGGATACCCATTATCTATACGGCACCAAAAATCCACAAGGATCAGTCGAAACCACCTGGACGCCCAATAGTTAATGGCATCCAATCCGTGCGTGCCAGGATGGGCCAGTATCTTGATTTCTTCTTGCAACCGTTGGCACAAAAGACACAAGCATTCCTGAGGGATACTAAACATTTCATCCAACAACTCAACCAGCTGAATATAGAAGAAGGACCATGTTATCTAGCAACGGCCGATGTGAATTCTCTATACACAGTAATTGGACATCAAGAGGCCCTCAGAGCCACTAAATGGGCATTAAAAAAGTATAGTGACCTACCAAAAACACAAAGATCTTACTTACTTGAGAATCTAGACTATTGTTTATCTCACAGTTACTTTTGGCTTAATAACACGTACTACAAACAGATTAAAGGCATTGCAATGGGAGCTAGGTTTGCTCCCAGCGTAGCAAACATCTTTATGGCTGAATGGGAAGAATCCACTATTTTTGGGGCACCACCACCACAACTCAAACTGTATAGACGTTCCATTGATGATGTACTCCTTATTTGGGACGGTACAGAAGAAACACTAACCCAGTATCTAAGTTGCGTGAATAAAAATGACAGAAACATTTCCTTCACTTGGGATAACCAACATACCATACATTTTTTGGATCTTACAATCATTAGAGGATGATGGAGCCTTTAGCACCAAACTTATTTCAAAATAGTGGACAGAAATGGTTATATACCTACCAACAGCTGTCACTATGCTCCTTGGCTTCTCAATGTACCCAAAGGCCAATACATGAGACTTAAAAGGAACTGTACCAACACAGAAGACTTTAAAGAACAAGCTACCATGGTTTGCCAAAGGTTTATGAAGAAAGGCTACCAAGCATCATTTATCCAGCAACAAATTGAACGGGTTGAGCAGATAGACAGACGGGAACTAATACAAGATAAAGAGCATAATATCCAGATTATTCTAAATTATGGGGTCCAACATAAGAAGGTGGAAAGAATCATGGGAAAACACTGGCCAGTGCTCACAGCAGACAGACATCTGAAGCAAATACTCTCAGCACAACCAAGATTCACATATAGACGGGTTCCTACACTGAGAGACAGAGTGGCAAAAAATGTGGTGGGACCCTCAACCAAACCAAAATTCACCTTTTTCACTGGAAAAGGGTTCTTCCCATGTAAATGCTGCTATGCATGTATGAAAACTGAAATGAAAAACACCAAAATGGAGAAATTCACATCCACTGCCACTGGAAAAGAATATACCATCAGGAATTTTATCTCATGTAGATCTGAGGGAGTGGTTTATGCATTACAGTGTCCATGCCAAATACAGTACATTGGGCGAACTAAATGCCCGATGTGGAAAAGGATTAGGGAACATATACAGAATATGACTAAAGGCTTTCCAAAACATAGCATATCGAAGCATTATGCCACTCATCACAACAAGGATCCGTCCACCTTAAAATTTTGGGTCTTTGAAAAATATCAACCCCACTGGAGAGGCAGTAATAAAATTGTATCTTTGAGCCAACGGGAATCCTATTGGATTCATGAATTACAGACACTTCAGCCATTAGGACATAACATTGATTTTGATATCAGTTGCTTCATAAGTGATTATTGACCCTACTTCTTTTTGACTACCTATTAGCTTGGTTCCTGGTATCATCAGTAATGAACATTTATTAACTTCCCTCTTAGTAGCTCTTTTTGTGTCACCATTATCATGATTTTTAGAATATTGATGGATTTTACCAGAACTGCATATCTTCCTAATCTCATTTATTACCCACTATTCACATTGCTTTCATTTTTATCTTATCAGACACTGTGGTATCTATTTTCGACCTCATTGGTGGTTGTAATGCTCATCTCCCACCATAGGGGTCACTGTGGCATGCACTGCTGTTGACGTTGGTAGTGGATACGACAGGGGAGGAATATTCAACACCTGTTAATTTTTATTAATTAATTTTATTGTAATGTGTTGTGTGTTTTTATCGTATTCAGCTTGCTCTACAATCGTATATGATATGTATGTTTGTTTATTATTAAGCACGACCGTGTCACCGGAAGGCAGAGCATTTACATGTTATCCACTATTGCCTCCCATGGGAGCCATTTTGGTATAGTCTCTCTCCTCTACCAATTACATCCGGCCCTGGGATATCCGCGTTTCTCAGTATTATTGTTAATCCACCCGCCCCCCGATTACTTATCCCTTTTATAGAAATGATGCTGGTTTTGTATTTTATATTTTCTATAGTCCGGCCGGCACTATACGGCGGCCATGTTTGGTTGGTCCCTGGTCTCCACATGATGTACATATAGACAGGGCTACTGCGCATGTGCGGCCGGCACCGCCATCATCACACGGCGGCCATGTTTGGTTGGTCTGGTCTCAGTCTTCACAATAAGTATATACAGAAGCGGCTACTGCGCATATGCGGACCTCCAGGTCGCACAGCGCAGGTCCCATCACCAGAATTCAATCAGCTGCTTAGTGTGTGTTAGTAAAATACTATTTAAGTACCCCAAACGCCCCCGCTCGGCTCACTCCTCCTGGTGAAGCCACGTGGGGTGGTGAAACATGTAGAGGCCCAGCCTGGCGGTGGTACTTGCTATTGACACGTGAGACCTGTGCGTGTTATACCGTTACTCATAGTGGATTTTAATGCTGATTTTTACTATAATAAATGTGAGTGCATTTTAAGGAGTTGTCTGTCATTTGTTATCCCTTACCTCTGGTCGGACATATTACACTAGTGAAGGCGTCTGTTTTTTATTTGCATGGTAACGTATTGTCGGTGGAACATTGGGAATTCCAACTACAAGCCTAAAGGGGAAGCTACCCGGATATTTACTCCCTTCTGATATGTGCGACTAGGCCCGCTGGGGTCTTAGTCTGAGGTAAGCCTCCAATTTATCTGGTGGAGGACACGTTTTTTTTTTTTTTTTGGTCATGAAATTGGTATTGCATGAATTTCTATATATCCTCACTCATGTCAGGCTAGACCCAGTGGGGTCTTTCCCGGAGGTGAGAGTTCACTCTACCTGTTTAAGGGAGCACGTTCACATTCCAGCCTGTGCACGCACCTGTGGACTGCTATATCTACTATATAAGAAGAATTCTTTCATCTACCTGCCTATAGACTCCTACCTGCTTTTAGTTAATGATTGCACAGTGACACTAGCACGTTATTTATAGCGCTGTTTGCACACTCATCAGTGTATCCAAGAAATTACTTTGTATGCACTTTATAATAAGCACTTTGGTGGTTTATGTATGTATTTTTATCTGAAGCAATATTGTTATCCACAAGTATCAGTTAATATTACCTATAAGGATTGTGGTATTTTAGCACTTTGACTAGTACTATTCATTCATTGATTGTTTTTTCATGTGACTTCGTGAATATCTATTTTTATCCATCTGTATAGTCCTTTATTGCATTTTATCATTATCCTTTTAGCAGCGCTTCCACGCTCTTATTTTATTTTTTAGCCTATTAGTGTGCGTGAAACACGACAGGTGGTAGCAGCAGCTTTATTTACTAATACACGTTTAATTGGCAGCGCACTACCAATCCCTTATTATTTTGGCATAATCCCAGTATCATTTTGTTCTGCAATGCCCTACACTCATTAGCTGCTTGATTGCTTTTACAAGCAGCAGGAGGGGTCGGGTCATCCCTCCCCCCACGCTCTCCAGTGCTTTTATTAGCTCTTCTGTCCCTTCAGAGAGTCCAGCATCCGACCTGGCAGTTGATGCGACTGACCATAGAGGTGGTCGGGGACCAGGTCTTATAGTCCACAGATGTCTCCATAAAGAGAACCTGTCATGCTTTATTGCTATCACAAGGGATGTTTACAAACTGACAGTGTAAACATATATTTTTTTCATAAAATGAATTAATTTTTTTTTTGTAAAGCGCCCCCCCCCTCGCATGCAGAGGTGTATGCATACGTAGGTCACACATGCATATGTAAACAGTGTTCGCACTACACATGTGAAGTATCTCCGCAAATGATATAGGGAGAGCAATAATTCTAGCTCTAGAATTTAGCTTTGTAACTAAACTGGGTATCATAGTGTGTCGCCGTTTTAGTGAGTTTTATGTACATTGACATCAGTTTTTTCATGTGCTTTTTTATGCACAAACTAACATCCCATCCTGTGCCATCACTCCATCATCAGTGACCCCTGCATCAGAGACCCCCTTCATCAGTGTCCCCTTAATCTGTCCCCCACCACCAGTTTCTCCCTCATGTTTATCTATTTTTTCGTGTACTTTTTTGACTACAGTTACATGTATTTTGAGTGATTTTGCCGCTGTGTGATACTATGGGTCAAATCAATGTTTCGATTTAAGATCTCGATCTTAATAACGAGAGGGATATAGTAAACGCCTCTATGAAGTGTACACATCACGCTTGTGACAAATGTATACGTACACACTGGATGCATACGTATGTGGAGACGTACGCTCCCCCCCCCGCGAAATGTTT
>BLSH010054530.1:242889-269996 GCA_018402905.1 Glandirana rugosa | reverse complement strand
TACGAACGTACGATCGTTTCGTTAGACAGAGTTTAATCTGCAATCTCCAACTCTAAGCAGCGGTATTTGAAATCTCAAATTCCCCCAACAATCTGATCTTTGTGTACGAACGTACAATCGTTTCGTTGGACAGAGTTTAATCTGCAAATCTCCAACTCTAAGCAGCGGTATTTGAAATCTCAAATTCCCCCAACAATCTGATCGTAGAGCACGATCGTAGCGATCGTTGTTCTATGCAGAGCTTGATCTGCAACTCAAAGCAGCGGTATGTGAAATCTCTAATTTCTGCTATCTGTCCTCAGAGCAACAGCACAGACAGCAGTAGTAAAGTAATCTATCTCAGGATGCAGGATCAGGTCTTAAAATGGCTAAAATCTGTCCCTCACGCCGTCAGCTACCTTTCCCTATACTAACCCAAGGAGCATGTGACTGCAGCACTGTCACTCCAGCTTATAAAGAGGCTGGGTCACATGATGCACCGGCCAATCACAGCCATGCCATTAGTAGGCATGGCTGTGATGGCTTCTAAGGGCAAACCAGTGAAACGCTTGTTGATTGGCTGCCCTGCAGCTTCTCAACACGTGGAGTAAAATAGCAGAACCCCGGACCGAACCCGAACGATTTTTGAAATGTCCGGGTCCGGGTCCGTGCCACGGACACCCGAAAGTTCGGTACGGACCCGAACGTTACAGTCCGGGTTCGCTCAACACTAGTAGCTAATACAGAAGTGAAGTATAAAGTAGGCTCATCAACAGGTAATCCAGGCTTCTGTCATTGTTCTTCCATCATGTTGTGGAGTTGTTTTTCAGGGGTTGGACTTGGCCCCTTAGTTCCATTGAAGGGAACTCTTGCGTCAGCATACCAAGACATTTTGGACAATTTCATGCTCCCAACTTTGTGGGAACAGTTTGAGGATGGCTCCTTCCTGTTCCAATGTGACTGCGCACCAGTGCAGAAAGCAAGGTCCATAAAGACATGGATGAGCAAGTTTTAGGTAGAGAAACTTGACTGGCCTGAATTAGAGCAGACACCGCAAGCCAGGCCTTCTCGTCCAAAATCAGGGCCTGACCTCACAAATGCAATCTGGAAGAATGGTCAAACATTCCCATAGACACACTCCTTAATCTTGTGAACAGCCTTCTTAGAAGAGTTGAAGCTGTTATAGCTGCAAAGGGTGGGCCAACTCAATATTGAACCCTAAGGACTAAGACTGGGATTCCATTAAAATTAATGTGCGTGTAAAGGCAGGCATCCCAATACTTTTGGTAATATAGTGTATATTATATTATTGGGATAAGAAAAATCTGTTGGAATATATATTAAGGAAGACCACAATGTATTCAGTCTATCACAACTTATGTTATGCTACGTGCTTACTGTGGATGTCTATGTATGGAATGGACCAATAATCACCAATAATATACTATGAAGGGATCAAGAATTGGATAAAACACTTGAATAAGGTGAAGATCAAAAGTTAGTGAAAAAATATCATTATGCTAAGGAGGGGCTCTAATATAATAATAATAATAATGATCTACAGTATAGTACATATTTCTAATTATTCATTTAAGCCTCCTGGGGACAGTACATATAAGGCGTAGATCCAAAAATCCCTCTGTGTATTGGTTATGATATTCAGAGAAGTGTCTAGGCACAATGTGTTTGTCCTTCCCCTCTTCTGTAGCACATTCTTCTATTCTTCAATTCTTCAAAACGTTTGCAGAGAGTGCAAATGATTATGCCTACATAGTACAGTCCACATGGGCAAGCCAGGCAATAAACCACATATTCAGAAGAACACGTGTAAAACGCTTTAATGTTATGTTTTCCCTTTGATGGTAAAGTCTTTCTATCCATGTCTGACAAATCTACACGTTATGCAGAGTGGTTTACTGCACTGGTACATGCCAATGATAGAGAAGAACGTTAGGGAGGGAGAATGGAATTGCTTAGTTTTAAGTATGCTGGGTTCTACTTTGCTCTTAATATTGGGAGCTTTCTTATATGAGAATCTATATCTATTAGGGATGTGTAGTCTAAGATGGGGGTCCTGCAACAGTATGGACTAGTGTTTCCGTACCACATGTTCCAAATGTTTATGGAGCCGAAAAAGGGGTTATCATTAATGGGAGTTAACGGTCCCGGTCTATGAAACAGGCCTCATGGGACTATGGTTCTGTCCCATAGGGTGAGGGGAGGGAATGCCAAAGAGGGGATGGAATGCCAAAAAGGGGAGGGAAGAGGAAGAAGGGCGATGGGGGGGGGTATCCAAGGGAGGGCCCACAAATCTAATGGGCATAGGTCTTGTTCAAGTTGTACCACTCATTTATCTGTTCTATGGTGGAACCTGTCAACCCCTCAGTTTAACCGCTTCCACACCACGCGCAGTATATTTACTGCGGCGTTTTGGATGCATCCTGCGAATCGCCGTAAATAGGCAGCGATTCGCACAGGCGCAGCTAGGGGGCGAGTGCGCGCCGCTGCCGGCGCGCTCTCATGCCCAACACACTCCGGAGGAGTGTGCCCGCAGCTCGGGCGGACCCGATGTCCGCCGGCGAGCCGCGATGAGCTGCCAGAGCCAAAGAGCGGGGAACCGCCGATGAAAACACGGCGGTTCCCGCTCTGTCAATGGGGACATAAGAGATCTATTGATCCCTGTCACTGGGATCAGTTAGATCTCTTATGCCCATGGTAGCCCGGCCCCCCTACAGTTAGAACACGCCTAGGGAACACACTTAACACCTAGATCGCCCCCTGCAGGTTAACCCCTTCACTGCCAATGACATTTATACAGTAATCAGTGGTCATTTAAATTTCTGATCGCTGTATAAATGTCATTGGTCCCAAAAAAGTGTCAAAAATGTCCGACAAGTCCGCCCCAATATCGCAGTACCGCTAAAAATCACAGATCGCCACCATTACTAGTAAAAAATAAAAAAAAAATAAAAACCCCAGAAATTAATTCTCATCATCCATAAATGCGGCAACTTTTGCGCAAACCAATCAATAAACGCAGATTACGATTTTTTTTTTTAAACAAAAATAGGAAGAATATAAATCGGCCAAAACCGATGAAAAAAAGTTTTTTTCTATATTTTTCTTTTGAATTTGAGCAAAAAGTAAGAAATATTGTTTTTTTTTGCAAAATTGTCGCTTTTCTTTGTTTATAGCGGCGATCAGAAATGACGCAGCGGTGATCAAATACCACCAAAAGAGAGCTATATTTGTGGGAAAAAAAGGACGCAAATTTTGCTTGGATACAACGTCGCACGACCACGCAGTTGTCAGTTAAAGCGACGCAGTGCCGAATCACAAAAAGTGCTCTGGTCCTAACCTGGAAAATCCTTCCAGGGCTGAAGTGGTTAAGTAGAGACGCTCTGTGATAAAGTTCAAAATCGGGGAGACAGAGGCTCTCCGCTGATTCTGGATTGAAGAGGACTGTTAACTTCAAGCAAGGGCTGTAAGAGCCCCATATGAAATGTAGTATCCGTGATCACAGCTGACAAAAGAAAATGTGTAGCGGATTAATCGTAATCGCGTTGACTATATATAATGATCGGAATGTCCATTTTTAGGTTGAATATATATTTTTATTTTGAAAGATATGGAAGATTGTCTTCCAACATGCGTGTACAAAAGTAAATTTGAAGTGAAAGGATTATCAAAATGACATGGGTAAATACAGAGTTGTAAATAACAATGGTGTCATGACGACTCGTCTTCACATTATCCATGAGTCATAAGTCATGAAAATGACTTGTTTATTTACGCATTTACCTTTTTGTGTGCTAAGCACGATGAGGAAAAAGAAGAGAAAAACAAAAGAAGAAAAAAACAGGGGGATAAAACGAGAATTGCGGAGAAACCAGATAGTTCATTAAAGGGGGAAAGGGTAGGGGAGAGGGAAGGGAAGAAAAAAGGGGTTAAGGAATAAAGAAGGGTAGGTAAGCGAGGGGTCCAGGCAAGGGGTACTGTCTGTTTGAATTAAAAAAGTATATCGTTATTGTACCTCTCTGTCAGGTCCGTCTCCTAGGCACAATGGGGGGGGGGGGGTCCTAGAGTTAAGATAGTAAAGATAATAAGATACAAGGGTATGGTATTCTAATAGAGGAAACTTTTCTGAAAAGATTCAGAGTTAGATTAATGAGTCCATGTACCCCATACCCATAGTTTGCAGTATTTTTCCCAGGTGTTCGCCTCTGTTCGCAGTTCTTCCATTAATATAATGTCATTAACCGTGTCAACCCAGTGACTGATTGGGGAGGAGGAATGGTCTGTTTTCCATTGTCTAGAGATGACTTGGCGGGCTGCTGAGAGGAAAAATCTAAATAAATTATTCTTTTGTGTTTTTACCAACCCAGGTAGAATAGATAGAAGAGCTATTTTAGGTGAAGGGGAGAGTGTCTTATAATAAATTCTATTGTATATTTGAAAGATGCGTTTCCAGAAGGGTTGGATGTAGGAGCATTCCCACCATATATGGTAGTAAGGACCTCTTGAACTGTGACGTCGCCAACATATATCTGAAGAGTTGGGAAAGATCCTGTAATGTGACCGGTTCTTTATACCATCTGGATAATACTTTGAAGTTTTTCTCTTGAGTATATACCGAGACTGAAGACTTGTGAGTGAATAAGAAGGAAGTTTCCCATTCCTCCAGGGTGATTCCGGTCTCCAGGTCCCTAGACCACAGTCTGGTATAAGTCGGGAGCTCATCATGTGTATGAGACAAGAGTTCTCTGTAGATTAATGACAGAGTGTGGCGTGGTGATTCCGAGACGGAACAGAGTTCCTCAAAATATGTTATTCGCCTGTGTATTTTACCTGACCTAAGTAATGATGTGCAGTATCTGTTTAGGCTGAGTAAAGTGAGCCAGGCAATAGGGGTTTCGGGGATGGTTTGCCCTGATATGAACAAACCTGAGGTGGGGTGAACGAAGTCTCGAGATGTGGGCCAGGTGGTGTGGTCATATGAACAAAACGTGGAGAAGGTGTTGCTATTTGGTAACATTGGGTTGTCAAAAAAGAGGTGTAAGGGGGCTGGGCTCCGAGGATAAGGAGCAGAGTGTGCAGTGATTTTACCATATGGATAATGAAGCCTTAGTCAGTGGGGAAAGTTTCAGGAAGAAGCAAAATTTCTTGTCATATCCCCATAGAAGAGCCCTAAGATCGATTGGAGTAAGGTCTTGTTCTACTGTGTACACTGCTTTAGTTATAGGACGAGGGGACCATTCTAACAATAATCTGTATATTTGTCACGTACCTGGTGGACGAGTCTGACTTATTCAGGGGTTACCTCTCTTGCGGCCCTGGTTTGAGAATCCCTAATAGTGTAGACAGGGAGTTCAGGAGCACAGGGGGGCACGAGGGCTGGACAGGATCACTTTCTGGTGCGTGAAGGTCCACTAGAGCTTGTGCTGAGCAGAAGAGTAGTCGTGCGGTCCGGGTCGGCAACTGGCTGGCTAGGAGGTGCAAGTGGAGCAGGCAGGCGGGTGGTCAGGTGCAGGCAGGGTCAGCAACGTGTGGGCAGCGAGGTACAGGTGGATCAGGCAAGAGAATAGTCGTAGACAGGCCGGGAGTCAGGGCAGGCAGAAATCAACAAGGTCCAAGGAAAGCTGGGGTCACAGATACAGGAAGTCTCTCAGCGCAAGGCATGGGGTCACAGGAATGCTGTAGAACAGACAGCACCTGCTACAGGGTGCACACTGTTTAAATAGAGCCGCCCAGTGCCGCCTCCTCTGGGAGCGCGAGGAAAGCACAACAAAGTGCAAACAAGTCTTCAGCACAGTCTTCTTCTAACATTGCCCCCCCCCAAGGGGCAGCCTCCGGATGCCCAAACGGGTTCTCCTAGTCGGGTGTCTCCTCCAGAAAGCACTGATCAGTTAATTTGCATGAAGGTTTTCCTCCGGTTCCCAAGAGTTCTCTTCGGGTCCGTAGCCCTTCCATTTGACCAGGAATTGAGTGCTGCCTCCTCTTTTCCTACAACTGAGGATAGTCTCCACCTCAAATTCTTCCTCACCGTCCACCATGACCGGCTCTGGGGGCGCTGTGCTATGCCCTGGGAAGGTGTCCGGAACTGTTGGTTTCAGCAGATTAAAGTGGAAGACTGGGTGAATATGCATAGATGGCGGGAGGTTTAGCTCATAAGCTACTCGGTTGATCTTCCTTTTGATAGGAAATGGTCCTATATATCTGGGGCCCAGCTTTTTAGAGGGGCAGGAGAGTCTCTCAGGTTCTTGGTGGACAGCCAGACCCGTTGACCAACTTGCAACTCCAGTTCCCCCCTTCTCCCTCTGTCAAAGTTCCTCTTACTGGTGGCCTGGGTTTAGGTGAGGGTCTCTTGCAGGAGCTTGCTGTTCCTTCCAGAAACTGAGTCATGTCTTGCACAGCAGGTACGGGGCTCTCTGAGGCCAACTCGGGCAGAAAGGTAGGGTGGTAGCCGAGATTCGCCCAGAAAGGGGACTGCTTGGTAGCAGAATGGACAGAGCTATTGTAGGCGAACTCGGCTACAGGTAGGAGGGAGACCCAGTCGTCCTGAGCATAGGAGGAGTAGCACCGCAAGTATTGTTCCAGCGTCTGGTTGGTCTTCTCCGTCTGCCCATTGGACAGGGGGTGGTAGGCCGAGGAGATGGCCAACTCAATGCCCAAGGTAGTGCACAGAGACCTCCAGAAGTGGGAAGTGAACTGCACTTCCCGATCCGACACGATGTTGGTCGGAATTCCATGTAAACGGACCACCTCCTTTATGAACGCTTCTGCGGTTTCTGTAGCTGAAGGGGTGCCCTTCATTGGGACAAAATGGGCCATTTTTGTGAGCCGGTCCACAACCACCATAATTGTATTGCATCCTGAGGATAGTGGTAATTCCACTATGAAATCCATAGCGATCTGGGACCATGGTCGTTCCGGGATAGGTAGCGGGTTAAGTAGTCCCCAGGCCTTAGATTTCTCCGTCTTATTCCTATTGCAAACAGGACAGGCGGCCACGTAACTCTGGCAATCCTCTTTCAGCCGAGGCCACCAGAATGACCGGGAGAGTAACTCTGTTTTATTATGATCACCGAAGTGGCCAGCCATCTTGGTGTCATGGCAGAGTCCGAGGGCTACCGGGCGGAGTTCCTGGGGGACGTACAGCCTGTTCTCCCACCACCACAATCCCTCTCTTAGTGTACATCAAGGGTCCGGTGGTTCGCTAGGGCAGTGCAGGATTTCCGGATTCGGGTCAAAAGGTCCTCCTGGGTAAGCAGAAAACTGTGAGCAGGAAGGATGGTATCTGGCGGGGAAATGTCCTCTGGGACATACATTCTTGACAGAGCATCCGGCTTGACATTCTTTGCCCCGGGCCTGTAGGTGATGTGAAGTTGAAAACGACTGAAGAACAGTGCCCACCTTGCCTGTCGGGGTTTCAACCTCTTAGCCGTCCGCAGGTACTCAAGGTTTTTATGGTCCGTAAAAACCAACACCGGGTGAGCCGCTTCTTCCAAGAGGTACCGCCATTCCTCCAAAGCCGACTTGATGGCCAGCAATTCCCTGTCACCAACGTCATAGTTTCTTTCCGGCGGAGATAGCTTCCTGGAAAAGAAGGCAATGGGATGGAGTGAGGCCTTGGGGCCTTGTCTCTGTGAGAGAACGGCTCCCACTGCTGTTTCAGAGGCGTCTACCTCCAAGATATACGGTAGAGCAGGATCGGGGTGTTTGAGGATGGGAGCAGATGTAAACAGCTCCTTGAGCCGGGAGAAGGCGTCTTGAGCCTCAGGAGTCCAGTGGAACCGTGAGTCCTTCTTTGTGAGCTGGGTTATTGGGGTGATGACTGCAGAAAACCCCTTAATAAATTTCCGGTAAAAGTTTGCAAACTCAACAAATCGCTGGACTCCCTTCCTATCAACTGGGGCGGGCCACTCCAGGATGGCCGAGACCT
This sequence comes from Glandirana rugosa, assembly GCA_018402905.1. Classification (NCBI taxonomy): domain Eukaryota; kingdom Metazoa; phylum Chordata; class Amphibia; order Anura; family Ranidae; genus Glandirana; species Glandirana rugosa. The sequence goes on along the minus strand of BLSH010054530.1, from coordinate 262,075 downwards.
TTTGGGGATCCATGGTAAATCCAGCCGTAGAAAGATGGAACCCCAGGAAGGAGATACTGGCACATTCGAAGGCACATTTTTCCGCCTTGGCATAAAGGCCATGCAGTCGGAGACGGGAAAGCACACTCTTGACATGCCTCCGATGCTCCTCCAGAGAGGGAAAAAAAATTAAGATGTCGTCCAGATATACGACTAGGAACTGGTCCAGGAAGTCCCGAAAGATGTCGTTCACTAGGTGCTGGAAGGTCACTGGGGCGTTACACAACCCGAAGGGCATGACCAGGTACTCATAGTGTCCGAACCGCGTCCGGAAGGCGGTCTTCCACTCATCCCCTTCACGGATGCGGATGAGGTTGTAAGCCCCGCGTAAGTCCAGCTTGGTGAAGACAGTTGCAGTACCTAACCTCTGGAAAAGCTCTGGGACCAGGGGCAACAGGTACCGGTTTTTGATAGTGACCCGATTGAGCTCACAATAGTCAATACAGGGCCGGAGGGAATGGTTCTTCTTCTCCACGAAGAAGATTCCGGCTGGTGAAGTGGATGGCCGGATGAAGCCCTTCTTCAGGTTTTCGTCCAAGTAAGTTATAAGGGTGGCTAATTCCACTTCAGACAGGGGAAATATCTGACCGAACGGGACCTCTGCTCGATCGGACAGTCGTATGACCGATGTGGCGGGAGGGCGTCAGCCCCCTTCTTACAGAAGACGTCCAGGTACTCATGGTAGGGTGCGGGAACTACCGCACGGGATTCTGGATCAACGTCTAAATCCAGGCTGAGCACGGCTGAGGGGTTCTCCGGCCGCTGAGGCAGGCAGTGCTGGGAGCAATAGGAGGAGGAGAACACTACTTTGCCCATTGCCCAGTCAATCTGGGGGTTGTGAGTCCGGAGCCAGGGGAGTCCCAGAATAATTGGGTACAGAGGAGACGCAATGACGTCTAGCAGCAGAAACTCTGCGTGTCCCCCTCCTGTAGTGGTGTATACAGGGGTGGTCTCCTGGGTGACCGTGCCTGACTTGATGTTCGACCCGTCGGCTAGCCGGACGACCATGGGGTGTTCCTTAGGTCGGAGTGGGATCTGGTGATGTGCTGCAAAAGCAAGATCCACGAAGCAGCTACATGCGCCCAAATCAAGGATAGCCTGCACCGAGATGGTCCCACTGGGGAGCTAGAAGGAGACTGGAAGCACCAGGTGGGCCTTGTCGCTAGGCAAGTACATTAGGCCATCTGTGGAGTTGGTGGTGCCTTTATCTGCCTTGGTGGGGCAGTCCCTTATCAGATGCCCGGGGCCCCCACAATAGAGGCACAAGTTCAGGGACATACGTCTCCGGCGTTCGCCGGGAGTAAGAGGCGGGCATGGTAGCCCGGTTTGCATGGGTTCCGGTTGGTCCAGAGAGGAGGCAGCTGGGCTTAGGACCAGGTAGCCGGGGAATCTGGGCGGGGTCCTGGTCGGGCGGCCTGGTCTGACGGATCTCTTGGCCGCGCGTTCCCGCAAACGGCGATCAATCTGAATGGCCAGATTGACCAGGGCTTCGAGGGTGTGCGGGACCCCGACGCGAGCTAGCTCATCCTTGTGCGACTCCGAGAGACCCAGCCGGAATTGATAACTGAGGGCCGCATCGTTCAAGGCAGTGTCCGCACTCCACTGCTGGAACTCCAACACATATTCCTCCGCTGGGCGACGGCCCTGCTGCAGGGCATGGAGGGCTGCTTCCGCTGTGGAGGTCTGATAGGGGTCTTCATACAGTTGGGCCATTGCCTGGAAGAACCGGTCCAATCTAGTGGTCTCCGGGGCTTTCCGCTCCAGGAGGCGGTGAGCCCATGCTTGAGGACCTTCCCGAAGGAGAGAGACCACAAACCCCACTTTAGTGGCTTCCTGCGAGAAAGTTCGGGCTGAAGTGCGAAATACAGGTCACAAGAGGTGCGGAAGGCCTGGAACCTTCTGCGGTCTCCTGAAAAAAGTTCAGGCATGGGCACCTTGGGTTCATTCGGCAATGTGACCACAGTGCGGGTATCTGGAGAGCCCGACCCAGTGGATACTGAGGTAGCCAGTCCCTGAACTCTCTCTTCCAGACGGCTGTAGTCGTCCTGAAGGGTCTGGATGGCTCGGGTGAGCCCAGCAAGGTGCAGGCACAGCTCGGCCATGGGAGAGGTCCCCTGCGCAGACTCGGGCATGGCTGTCTGTTGCTGTCACGTACCTGGTGGACGAGTCTGACTTATGCAGGGGTTACCTCTCTTGCTGCCCTGGTTCGAGAATCCCTAATAGTGTAGACAGGGAGTTCAGGAGCACAGGGGGGCACGAGGGCTGGACTGGATCACTTTCTGGTGCGTGAAGGTCCACTAGAGCTTGTGCTGAGCAGAAGAGCAGTCGTGCGGTCCGGGTCGACAACTGACTGGCTAGGAGGTGCAAGTGGAGCAGGCAGGCGAGTGGTCAGGTCCAGGCAGGGTCGGCAACGTGCGGGCAGCGAGGTACAGGTGGATCAGGCAAGAGAATACTCGTAGACAGGCCGGGAGTCAGGGCAGGCAGAAATCAACTAGCTCCAAGGAAAGCCGGGGTCACAGGTACAGGTACAAAAGTCTCTCAGAGCAAGGCACGGGGTCACAGGAATGCTGTAGAACAGACAGCACCTGCTACAGGGTGCACACTTTTTAAATAGAGCCGCACGGCGCCGCCTCCCCTGGGAGCGAAAGGAAAGCACAACAAAGTGCAAACAAGTCCTCAGCACAGTCTTTTTCTAACAGTATTAGAGCAGAGCAATGATAGAGTGGCACAAGAATTTATGTTTCAGTCTACGCAATCTATGGTGCCAGACAAATTTAATGGCCAAGGAGCGGAGAGTACTGAAAGATGCTGTGGGCAATTGAATGGGGATCGTTTGAAATAAATACAATAATTTGGGCAGAATGTCCATTTTCAAGATGTTCATTCTCCCAAACCAGGAGGTTTGCAGGGGTTGCCACGTCTCCGCCGATCTCCTAATTTTTGTCAGCAGTGGACTATAGTTAAGAGAATATAAGTCTGAGAAAGAACGTGGGATTTCGGTTCCTAAGTATTTTATAGAGTGAGACTGCCATTCAAACGGGAAGTTAGATTGGATTGTGGATAGGACTGAGGGTGATAAAGATATGTTGAGGGCCTCGGTTTTTGAAATGTTGAATTTTAAGTTACTATGAGTACCAAACCGTTGAAGCTCGTGCAAGAAGGAAAGGATACTTATATGGGGTTGCGTTATGTAAAGAAGGAGATCATCAACGTATAGTGATAACTTGAAGTGATCCGAAGGTGTTTGTATGCTGTGGATATAATCGTTATTGCGTATGGCCTGGGCTAAATATTCTACTATCGCGAATAGAAGGGGCGATAAAGGGCACCCTTGCCTTCTGTCATTGTTGATGGGTAAGGAGTTAGATTTAGTGTCATTAGCTAATATTTGGGCAGCGGGAGATCCGTATAGGGACACGATCTTGGGAAGGAGATTGGGACCTAAACCTATTTGTCGAAGTGGTGTAAGAAAGGCCAGCTGACCCTATCAAAGGCCTTTTCAGCGTCACACGCTAGCAGGCAAGTAGGAAGGTTCTGACTTTTAGCATAGGATATGAGGTGAAGGGTCTTAGTGGTGTTATCACGGGCTTTACATTGTGGTATGAATCATACTTGGTCCTAGTGTATTAACCACTACAGATCCGCGCTATAGCCGAAAGACTGCTACACCGTAGACCTGAATTGCCCGGGAGGCATCCCTGGACGTCCTCCCCTTTGTGCGCTCCCCGCTCTCTCCCCGCAGCCACTGGCGCGCTCTTACGCCCGCCAACCGCTGCATGAGTGTGCCCGCGGGTCAGGCGGACCTGTGACCCGCGATCGCATAATAGAGAGGCAGAACGGGGAACCGCCAATGTAAACACGGCGGTTCCCCGTTCTGTGAGGGGAACTTGACAGATCTACTGATCTCTGTCATCAGGATCAGTGAGATCTGTTATGTCCCTGCCAGCCCAGCCCCCACACAGTTAGAACACAGTGAGGGAACCCAGTTAACCCCTTGATCGCCCCCTTAGTGTTAACCCCTTCCCTGCCAGTGACATTTATACAGTAATCAGTGGCTATTTTTAGATCTGATCGCTGTATAAATCTGTCCGCTGCAATATCGCAGTACCGATAAGTCGCAGATTGCTGCCATTACTAGTAAAAAAAATAAAAATAATAAAACCGCCATAAATCTATTCCCATAGTTTGTAGATGCGATAACTTTTGCGCTAACCAATCAATATACGCCAATTTGCTATTTTTTTCCCCCCAAAATATGTAGAAGAATATATATTGGCCTAAACTGATGAATCATTTTTTTTTATATTTTTTTTTTTGGATATTTATTATAGCAAAAAGTAAAAAATATATATTTTTTTTCAAAATTGTCACTCTTTTTTGTTTATAGCGCAAAAAATAAAAACCGCAGAGGTGATCAAATACCACCAAATGAAAGCTCTATTTGTGGGAAAGAAGGACGCAAATTTTTTTTGTGTACAAAGTTGCACGACCGCGAAATTGTTAAAGTGACGCAGTGCAAATCGCAAAAAATGCTCTGGTCAGGAAGGGGGTAAATCCTCCCGGGGCTGAAATGGTTAAATCGGGTAGAAAGGGGGCTAATCGGACTGCTATTATTTTCGAAAATAATTTAGGGTCCACATTTAACAAAGAGATCAGCCTGTTACTGCCACATGTGGTTAAGTCTTTCCCCGGTTTTGGTATTACTACTATCTGGGCTTGCAGCATTGTGGCAGGGAGCTGGCATGTGTCGTTGATGGAGTTAAACGCTTTTGACATGAGAGGAGCAAGTTGAGCGGCAAAAGTTTTATAAGAACATGGGGTATACCCATCGGGGCCAGGGCTTTCGCCATTCTTGAGGCCTTTTATTGCTTGGATGAAATTTAGAGGCATTCATGGGAGTTTCTAACAGTTGGACATCTCGTTCTGCAAAGATTGGCAATGCAGTTTCTTGTATGTAGGTGAAAATGTCGTTGGTAGGGGAGGCTGCAGTAGTCGGGGAGCTTGATGGAGAAGTCAAGTTTATAGCGTAGAATAAAATTGACGGAATTCCTCAACGATTTCCGAGTTTTTGATATCGCTTGATGTTTGTGGGGGAGATTATGTATGGGATGTGGGTTTTAGGTTGTTTCGGGTGAATAACCCAGGCTAAGTGTTTGCAACATTTGTTAGCTTGTATATAATCGAGGTGTTTCGCCCGATCTCTAGCTATCAACGAGCGTTCAGAGAATAGCTGTAACAAATCTCTGCGGGCATTAGACAGTTGTACAAGGGTAGGTGGGTCAAGAGTGCGTTTATGAGAGAAGACACTTTACGTCATGGGATCGTTCCTTTTTTTTAGCTGGGCACCAAATTGAATCAAAGTGCCTCTGATAATGCATTTCAGTGCCTCCCATATGGTGATGGGAGGTGTTTGATCTGTTACGTGATCTGATACAAAGTCTTTAATGACTTTAGATATGGCCTCCACACAGGGTTCATGAGATAGGAGGTTGTTGTTAAGTCTCCAGGACCGATCACCACGACGCCCAGGCAATCTCCCTAGCGACAGGTGAATTCAGGCATGGTTTGACCACAACTTCAAGCCAATAGATGAATTCGGGTCAACATCAAGTAAGGATTGGGAGATGACAAAATAATCAATCCTGCTGTAGGATTTGTGAGCTGAGGAAAAGTGTGTATAGTCCTTCTCGGAGGGGTGTAGTATACGCCACACGTCTATCAGTGAGGATTTAGTGAGGAGAGCTCTAAACTTACTCAGCGTGGTAGGGGAAAAGGAGGACCTACCTGTGGATGAATCCAGTCGCGGTATTAGTGGTATATTCAAGTCCCCTCCCAGGATCAGGTTAGTCGTGCCAAGCCATGCCATCACTGAGGAGAGCAATCGTAAATGTTCCTGGTTGGGAAAATAAACATTGACTACACTTAGGATAGTTTGCATGTAATTTAATTTTAAGAACATATAACGTCCTTGGAGATCTATTAGTGAGTCTAGTACCTCAGGTTGAAAGGAGCTATGAAATGCTATAGAGACCCCTTTGGAGCGGGCTACAGGTTTAGTACTGTGAAAGTACTGTGAAACCATCTGGGGAAATACTTATTATTGATGGTGGGGACAATGTCATGGTGGAAGTGGGTTTCTTGTAAGAATAAGAGTTTGCTTTTCGTCTTATGGAAATGAAAGAGAATTTGCCTCCTTTTCTCAGGGGTGTTGAATCCCCTACATTTAAGGGATGCAACCTGCAGGCTCAAGGAGGGTGCCATTGTGTGTTTTTATCTCTGGGATAGTGCAGATAGAAAATGTGTGACCCTTGCCTGGAAAGTGTGGTCATGAGCGAAGGATTGGGTTGGGAAGAAGGAGGGGAAGCGGGAGCATAGGGAAGAAAGAAAAAACAGCATAGTAGAAGAAAGAACATAAATAAAATCTCTGCAAACCACATAACTGATATGATGTACCCATGTCTTAGTTGGCGATCTAGAACTTCTGGTTGGTAATCAGAATAGCCAATAACATGCATAAGTGCTATTGAAAAAACCTGTATATAGAGGTACTGATTGTTATTAAGGTGATTTTGCCATCTAGTGGACAAAAAAAAGAAATAACAGTGGAATGCAAAAATCACTTATAGCCATAAGCAAGAACAGGGCCTCTGTGGGCTCTGTATACCCTAAGGGGGGAACATGACTAGCGAACGGAGATACCCGCTCTAACCAGGGTGTTGCAAAGTTAGTAGTCTCTAGTTTTTATGGGGGCTAAGTGGGTTGTAGACCTGTATATGTTAAATGTTGGAATCCCCTTTGTCTGGTCTAAGCGTGTTTGAGACCTATCTCTGGTGACAAGGGGGGGGAGTCCAACATCGAACAGCTCATATGTGTCGATTGGTAAACATTGCATCGACATATCCTACAAACTACACGGGTGGGTTGAGCTACTCAGGCTAGATGAATCTGCGTGAGGTATCTTGCTTTCTTTAGCAAGAAGACTAGGGGACACAGCGGGGAATGTAAATGTGAAAATCACATATATCATTAACATCAGGAGAAGGCAGTATAAAAGATGTTTAACCTGTAAAAGTCAAAAAACAATTAACACATGGTCAGGGGTCTGACCAGTAAAACATTGATTATACCTTATAGCAATGGCTTAGGCCGGAGCTAAGCATCCAGGCAGTTCAAGAAGCAAGGAAGGAAAGGCCCATTATAAACACGGTACAAAATGTCAGCCAGCAGGGGATTTAGAAGCTGATGAGGAGGCAGGTTTCTTCTTTTTGGTGCGTTATTGCCATCCCGTAGTCAAAGGCAACGCAGGTGTCGCAGCTTCCAGAGGCCAATCCAGTATTGGGATTTGGGGGAGCTCAAAAGTTCCCAATAATTTCGCCAGGTCTCCTAAGGTGTGGAAAGTTGCCGTCTTGCCATCTTTGGATGCTGAGAGGTAGAATGGGAAACCCCAACAATATTTAATGTGTGTGATTTGTACAGTGTCAGTGAGGGGTTTGAGGGTCTTTCGCATAGCCAATGTCAATTTGGAAAGGTCTGCCAAAAGCATCACCGGTATTTCATTGAATAGGATGACATCTTGAGTGCGGGCAGCTTGAATGATGTTTGCTTTAATTTTAAAGAAGTGGATTCTGCAAATGACGTCCCTAGGAAAAGCAGGGTCTGGGTTGCGAGGACCCAATGCTCGGTGGATGCGATCAATTTCGATTGGGGAATCAGCAGGGAGTTTTAATAGCTGATTGAAAATGGATGTGGCTGCTTCTTGTAAGTCCTTAGTCTCGATCGTCGCCGGGAGGCTGTGTATGCAGATGTTATTCCTCCTGCTCCTATTCTCTTGATCGCCCAGACCGTAGAATAGTTGCTGGATTTGATCAGTGTGCTCTTGCAGAATTGCGTCATGATCGTTCAGTTTAGCCACAGTGTCCTCAACTACCATCTCCACGTCCTCCATGCGGTGGCCTATGTCTTTGTGTAGGTCAGACAGTTCCTGTCTGTATGTCCTTTCAAGCCTAGTGACATATGCCTCAAAATCATTTCTAGTGAGAAGGACTTTAATGTATGCCTCCATGTCCCATCCGTCTCTTGAGCTGTGGGATACGGGTGAGGGGCTTCTGGATCTGATTGAGCCATGTTCCAACTCAGAGGGAGAGTGAGCTTGTTGTCTGGTTTGTGCCCAGGAGGGAGTGTGGGAGCTTGATGTGGACGGCGGCGCCATTTTGGATGCTGGGGAGCCCTTGTTGTGCAGGCTGGATCGGGTGAAAAATCTGCCAATTTCCCCCTCTTTGTGGGTCCCGCCGGATCCCCTACCATCTCCTTCGTTCCTCTTGCCCATGAGAGCACTCTGCTGGGCTGAAATGTGCTGATAAAGCGGTCATATTTCCGCTCAGAGTGGGAGCCGAGAGCAAGCACATCTCAACTCTCCAAGCGCCAGGCCACGCCCCGCAATATCCATTTTTAAATGTGAACACGACCAAACCAGGAAATCTTTTGCAGTTGCCATCGTGACAGGTCTTTTGATATGTCTTTCAGGATTCTGAGGTAATTAAGCTGGTATAAATCTGTGAGGTTAGAAGAAATACGGGTCCCTAGGTAGGCAATAAAGTTGGACTTAAGTGGTAAAGGGAAATTCCATTGGAGTAGCGCTTGTAATGATGAAGGGAGAGTAATATTTAGGATTTCAGACTTGAATGCATTTATTTTAAAGTTACTAAGGTTACCAAAAATGTTCAAATTCCCCCTAGGATATTCAGTAGGCTAATGGAGGGTTGCGCACTAAACAGTAAAAGATTGTCAGCAAAAGGGCCAACTTATGTTAAGTAGAGCCCACCTGGATGCCTTTGATGGAATCATTAGACCTTAGGGTCAAATCCATTACTAGGACATGCAGCAAGGGGAAAAGGGACAAACCTGTTGAGTCCCATTTGTTTTAATTCTGGAGGAAGGATTATAATAGAGGACCATGATCGCATGGGTTAGGGTATCTCTGAGACCGACTTGTCGCAGGGAGGCTTCTAAGAATTACCAACTGATCCTATCAAATGCTTTCTCTGCATCCACAGAAAGGAGACACAGAGGAAGGCGCTGTGAGTGAGCATAATTGATAATAGTTAGTACTCTAGGAAGCTATGCTCACAAAGCTGACCTGATCACCATGGATCAAAGACTGGAGGTGGGAATGGAGGCAATGTGCTATTAATTTAGCAAACATTTTCATGTTAATATTAATGAGCGAGATCGGTCTATAGCTCCCACAGTTTGTCAGGTCTTTGAAGGGTTTGGGTATGAGGGTAATCTGGGCTTCCAATATCTGCGGAGAGAACAGGCAACTTGGTGATATTGCATTAAAGGTTGTAAAGAGTATAGGGGACAGTTGGCAGTGAAGTACCTTATAAAAACTGACAGAATAAGTCTGGTCCTGGGCTCCTACCTAACTGGTAGGGAGGAAATCACAGAGGGCAATTTGTTGTCACAGAATGGGGAGTCTAGTTCCTCAATTGATTTTTTTTTTTTTTAAAGTAGCCACAGCATGGGTAGAAAATGATATCCAGTAGGTTATAGAGAAGGACCCTTGCTCTTTGTGTGGAAGCTGTGGTCTCTCTGCAGATTCAGACACGTTTGCTGCTCAATCACAGCCCTCCAATCAGCAGAGAGCATGGGCCCTCCAATCAGCAGAAAAACATGATTTAAGGCCAATGGGGTGCAATGGCCACTTGATTACAGATTGCTTTGAGTGGTTTTCCATAGTGTATAATATTATTACTATATTTCTTGTAGAGTTAGCCAATCCCGACCAGAAAAACACACGAGGAGAATCTGTTAAATCTGCCACCAGACGCGCTCCTTTACCAGAGCAAGAGGTAAGATGGAGACCCTTCTTAAGCTGATCTTCTAGCACCAAAAAAGCTAACAATCTTTTAGTGCTTCTTAATATGAGGTGCCTGCCAGTTCACGCAAAGTATGTTTATTCCTTGGCCTTTCCTTTTGAACCACAACCTAATATGGTGCCTTTTTGTAGGATACTGAAGCTCACACTTTGTACAGTGGAATAACAGGGGCATGCCAGAACTCGGTCTAGGATTCAGGATTTGTGAGGGTACAGGAAGACACACTAGATGATTTAATTTCACTTAAGACATTAGAAGACTATAGGAGGTGGAAAATGTGAGCGCTTGACTCTGTCAAGAGGGCGCAGTTTCTGTGTCCAGAGAAATATGCTGTACCACAGCAAACTCTATGCAGTTGGAATGATTACTGAAGGCTCTGGGAGAGATTCCAGGAAAGCCAACTTGTTCTGGGGATTTGCGTGCCTTTTATCGGCTCCAATAATAAACATATTTGATATTAATAAACCTTGAACATTCTTGAATTCTGTAACAGTGTATATAAAAAATATGTAATCTTTGATTAAAGCTTAATTCCAGGAATAGATTTTATAAATCAATCAAGCTGGCCCAAAACATATGCTATACTCTAGCTGTGGGCTTTCTGTGGAAGTGGAGAATCACTGTAGCAGTTGCCGCTACTACAGTGATTGCTGCTTTCTTCCAGGTCCTGTGTTGAGTGGTTACCTTGCTTCATAGTAATCACCGGGGTTGTTTATTTGGCATGGGTGCCATTCACAGAACACAGTGCATTATCCCCTATGAATCTGAGGCGCTCTCTGATTGGACGAGGTGATGTCACAATCTTCACTTCATCCAATCAGAGAACACTCTGCATGAATTGAGAATGCAGTCATTATGCATATAGGGGTTTGCTGAGCAGACAACCCTCTGGGGTTACTGTGCAGCTGGGGAGCTGCTCAGCATGGGACCAGGAAGACAGCAGCTATCTATAGTAGCAACTACTGAAGTGATTCTCTGCTTCCACAGTGGTCCCGCAGGTAGGACATATGCCTATTTACATTGGTCCAAGTTGGACCAATGTAACTATGCAATAAAATTCATACCTGGAGTTCAGCTTTAAGCCCCAGATGGAGTAAAGCACATCAAAGGAGGTGGAGGCAAAGGTGCAGCTGTTTAAATTTGGATTCCGCATACTGAGGCAGGGCAGATCGTGTTTGGTTGGGAACTTGTGGCCAGTAAAAGAGAGCCAGAAGTCTGCCTGGAGTGGTATCTTTCACAAATAGCTAGATATCTTTTGAGAAGTGAAAAGTTGCCAACAGCAGCCAGTCAGATTCTACCGGTCATTTTTCAGTGGAAGCTGGAGAAGAAAAGCAGCTAACTGCTTGCTACAGACAACACTCTAACCCTAGTTTATATGAAAGTGCCTCATTGTGGTTTGTCTTTTTACTAAATTTCAGCAAGCGGAGCCCGTGGAAGTAACAAATCCGTTATTGGAACAAGCAGAATTCCATGATGGGAAAGTGTTTCTCCCAGGAAACAAAGTTGTTATCAGTTTAAACATCTCACGTGAGTTGCGAACAGTACAATACCTTAAACCAGTATTACATCTCTTCTCAAACATTAAGAAGTCAGCAAATTTTCACAGTGAGGTGCAGGAAAAAATCAAAACATTTTCAGGGAGCCTGAAACCTCCTCCCTCCCCACCCAAACACACTTCTAGCATGCTGGGCTCTGCCCCTGTACAGATGTCCCTCGATTCTGTAGTATAACCTAAGAAGGCTTCAACAATGGCAGCCTTCCATCATTGGTATAGGTTTCCATTAAGGGAGCCTTTTCTGAGATAAGTAGAGAGGTTGTCATTGCTACCTGCTTCTGAAAATTCTAGTTAAAACAGAACTAAACCCATATGATTTAAAGGTCTTAAAAAACAGTTATATTCCCGCCATGCCATGATTGCTAACTGTCACATTTACTTGTGCTCTTAACTAAACTGTCAAACCATCAACTGGCTGGAGTTATAACTATTCACACGTGCAGCATCATGGCAATTGCAAATCAAACAGAGGCTAAGATCCAAAATATATAAACCACATGGAAGCTGGGCAGTTTTGGAAGAAGAGATCAGCAATGGAAGCCTACATAGTCCATCATTACAGCTGTTCTTTAAATTATTCTACTGTATTATAAACGTCTTGTTTTATAGGGTAGTTAGACACTGCATTTCAGTGTGTATACAGAACACTCCAAAACTACCTTAGGTGCAATGCATAGCAGCTACAGATTATAATGGTATAGAATTTTAATAGCATTAACATAAAATTAAAAAACATTATATTGTAAGTAATGTAAATAATCACATGGGTCCTAATATTTCATGTTGTTCTCTTCAGGGAACAAGATTTCAAAGCTTGGCCTGAAAGGCTTTCTGACAGCAATGGAGACCCAGATAGCGGAGACAAAGCCTATTCCTGGTACCAGGAGCCACACAGGACTGTTGAGGCTGGCTGTGGGGGTGAGAGACCTGTGCTCTGTATAGCTGTGGTGAATAGCTTCCAACTGTTCTCCATTTGAAGTGCCTGTCTCTCCTTTGGAACCAAATCCAACTCTTCTTTCTCACTCCTCAGTTGTCCCTCTTTTCAGTTTTAGGTATAACCCGCTACAAAAATATCTATTTTTTTAATTAAAAAAGTATTACTCTATACTGAACCGTTCACCTAACCTCTAAATGATTGCATTTGTTTTTTGAAAAGCCAGTATGGTTTTAAGCAGTCTTATTTGTTTATTAATTGATTGTGGCCTGCTAACTTGTCGTGCAGCAGGCATAGCTGCCATAACCCCAGAATCACTTTAAACAGCGAGCGGCCCACTTTTAGATAAAAGTGGTCTCTGCGCCGGAATCGCCGCAAAATCACTTTTATTAGGTGCCCCCCTCCTGCCACTTTCCAGCTGTCTCCACCGCTTACCGGACCCGTCGGTAGCAGCGGAGACAATCGGGTTAGTGGAACTCACGTTTCTGATGTCCTCTCTCATATCTGCAATGGAAAAGAACGCAGAGGGGAGATGACATCACTTCCTCTGTCTGTATTTACATTGCACAGACAGGGGAAGCATCCCATTTGTTGGGACCGATCAACACTTTTAACCCCTTGATCCCCTCTGATTGCCCCCCCCAGTTAACCCCTTCACTCCTGTCACTGAGTGCAACGATCAGATCATTCACTGATCACTGTACTTGTGACCCTTGTGACACTAATCAGTGTTAGGGTAGGTAGTGGTAGGCCTAAGTAGGTGTTTGGTACTCTGACACGCATACACAAACATTAGATAGGTGTTAGATACTATTGCAGTATCTGATTAGATCAATATCTGATCTGATCAGATCTATATTAGCGTCCCCACAAGATTAATGTTCTAAAAAACGCGGCGGATCAGCCCAGATACCTACTAGCACCTGCGTTTAGCCTCTCAGCCCAGCTCAGCCCACCCAAGTGCAGGATCAATAGATCGCTGACACATACCAAACACAGAACACATATCTGCAGCGTTCGCAGAGATCACTCCCGATCCCTACGAAATCTAACAGTGATTTTGGTAGAGACTTGAAACAGGCTCTGACAACCAGATGCGCTTTTTGCCTGTGAGTCACCTATAAATTTAGAAGCCAACATGTCAAATCCGAGATACACTAGTGAAGAGGCCTACGCATTGTTGAGCATGACAGATGAGAGCGATGGGGAAGTCTCACTGTCAGATTCAGGTTCATCATACAATCCCATAGACAACAGCAGCTCCATGACAGATAGCTCCCTGCTAAGGTCACGCGTACCAGATCCCATTCTGCTGTCGCTGAGGTGCATGAACCGCAGGGCTCTCGTATGGAGCAGAGAACCAGTACTAGCGCCGCTACTCCTTCTGGTGACCTGGCAAGCACCAGCAGCCTAGTACATCCTGGTCATACAACCAGCACTGCAGTAACACTTGGTGACGTGGCGAGACCCATAAGTGCAGTTCAAGCTGGTGTGGCTAGCACAAGTAGTGTCCCGCAGCCACGAAGAAGACAAACAGGCCCCCAGAGCCCATAGTGCCCTTCCTGACGCGCTTGCAAACCCTGATTGGCAACCCACCACTGATGCAGTGCCCTTACTTCCCCCATTCACTGGCCAACCTGGAATCCTGGTGAATACAGTTGACTTTAGGGCCATTGATTTTTATCCACTGTTTTTCACCGAAGATCTCTATAGATCTATTGTGGACCAAAGCAATTTATATGCTGGTCAATACATCGCTGCTAATCCTCATTGGTCACTTGCCAGATATTGGAAACTAATTATGGTTTCCGAATTTAAGACCTTTCTGGGCCTTACCCTCAACATGGGCATACATAAAGAACCTAAATTGCGGTTGTATTGGTCCACTGACTCAATTCATCATATGTATGTCTTCTCTGCTTGCATGGCCAGGACACAATACGAGCAGATCCTGCGGTTCATGCATTTCAACGACAATGAACTCGGTCGCCCATATGGGGACCCTGAATATGACCGGCTCTAAAAAATTTGGCCCCTCATAAACCACTTCAATCAGCAGTTCACAGCACATTTTATTCCCAACCAAGTTTTGTGCGTGGACGAGTCCCTGATTAAATTTGCTGGCTGTCTTGCTTTCAAACAGTGCACCCCCAGCAAGCATGCCAGATACAGGGTCAAGTTGTAAGCTCTGTGATAGGGCCACAGGCTATACATGTAGTTTTGTGGTTTATGAGGGCAAAGATAGTCACGTAGTGCTGGAAGGATGCCCAGACTACATGGGGAGTGCTGGCAAAATTGTGTGGAGCTTGGTGTCACCCTTATCCAGAAAGAGGTACCGTTAGTACGTGGACAAGTGCCACTTTTCAGTCACTTGTTTGATCACCAAATTGGCGCATGTGGCACCATGCGATCTAAGGTGAGGTATCGCTGCGATTGTTAGAGCAAGAGCAATGATCCTAGTACTAGACCTCCTCTGTAACTCAAAACTACATAACATGTAGAAATTTTTAAATGTCGCCCTATGGAGATTTTTAAGTGCCAAAGTTTGTCGCCATTCCACGAGCAGGCACAATTTTGAAGCATGACATGTTGGGTATCAATTTACTCGGCGTAACATTATCTTTCACAAAATAGAAAAAAATTGGACTAACTTTACTGGTGTCTTATTTGTTAATTTAAAAAATGTTTTTTTTCCAAAAAAATCGCGCTTGTAATACTGTTGCGCAAATACGGTGTGACAAAGTATTGCAACAACCGCCATTTTATTCTCTAGGGTGTCTGAAAAAAATATATAATGTTTGGGGGTTCGAAGTAATTTTCTAGTGAAAAAAAATTATTCTAACTTGTAAACAACAAGTGTAAAAAATAGGCTTGGTCCTCAAAGCGGACCTTCGGTAATTTTTTTAACTTTCCATCTATTAAAGCTTCTGTCCTTGTTGTTTTAACTGGATAGTAAAACATTTTTCTCTTACGTTCACTGACAGACGCAGCTCTTCTTAATTGACACGTGGGTTTTATGTCGTCCTATCAGGAGTGACTAGGCAAAACAGATGCAAAAGCATCAGGGATAGGCTGGCCCCTCCCATGGGGGCCATCCTCACCTGAGCCTATAAAACCCCCTGCTGGCCAATAGCATTCAGTTTTGTTTGCCTAGTGCAAAGGAGTTGACTGGGTTCCCTTTTGGGACCTGCGTTTTTTTCTGCATGTAATTTTTTCTTTCTGAAGAAGATGAAGACTTCTATCAAGTAGCCGGTCTTGGCATAGAGAGGATATCACAAATCCAAAGCTTTGCCCTGACCGGCCACCTCATGACGACCTACCCTAAAATTGTCAGGGCAGCGTCGCTCAGGGCCCGTTCCGTAGGGGCGGCCTGTGGCTGTTGCCACTTGTGCCCAGTGTCTGGCTTTTGCCTTTCCAGTGGCCTTGGCCAGCAGCAATCCTTCCCGGGACAAGGGGGGTAAGTCTGCTTCGGGTGGCTACCCGCAACGCCCGTCGGACTGGTGAGTGGACCCCTCCCCCGCCCTTGAGGGGGGCGACATCCGGTGCAGTATTTAATTGGTGGTAGCTTTTTCCCTGTCAGGGGGGCACTTATTTATTGCGTGCCCCCTCCCTCCCCCCACCCCCCACCTCCGGCCCCCCCCCCTGGTCTGCTGCGTTCGCGCGGCGTCGCGCTGTGACTTTAAGGGCCCTGGAACATGTACTGAATCACTGGGGAACGTTCGTTCGCACATTTTTTAAACAGTAACCGCATTTTGCGGCGACTGGTTCATGCTGCGTGAGCGCCATTTTCTCCCCGGTGGCGGTTTTTGGTATTACACTCTGTGCATTTCTCCTCAGAGAAGCGCAGCTGCATGTGTGATACAGTCCTCAGGAGCGCCTTTTTTCTCTCACAGCGCTGACAGGCTACAGGGCTAGAAGCACCAGGTTTGGCTGGCTCCTTGGGGTGTTGTTTTTTGTGGGCTTGTCCTCCCAGGCTCCCTGGGTGGTCTTAGGTGGTGGTGGTGATACGTGGGGGGGCGTCCCATTCAGGCCTATGTCTGGGGACGACGATGCGGTGGCTATGGACCCTGCAGCGCCCTCTGAGATGGAGACAGCAGAGCAGCGCTCCGCACAAGCCCCTGCGGTCACTTTGGACCTCTTGCGGGCTCTTTTTGTGGAATTCATTCCAAAAGTTACTGCTACGGCCGCTAAGCGTTTGGCCCCCCCATGTCTCCTCAGGTGAGGATTCAGATCATGGGGTTGCCTCGGTTGCCATGGGGACCCCCGTGGAACTCTCTGAGGCAATTGTAGCGGCCCTTATTACTAACATTCGCCAGGCTCTGTGCCTTGCTCAGCCTGAGGAGGCGCAGACTTCCACTTATGTCTGTGGGTCTATGAAGCCTCCTAAGTCCCCTAGGGCTTTTCCCTATGTTCAATTTTTTTTTTTAAGGAATGGGGTTCCCCCAAAAACTCCTTCACTTTGCCTAAGCGTTTTGCAGTGCTCTATCCCTTTGAGGATGCTTTCCTAACACGGTGGGCTTCCCCTTCGGTGGACCCACCGGTGGCCCGTCTAAATAAGGCTACCACCCTTCCTGTGGAGGACTTGCCCTCTTTTAAGGATGCGGCGGATCGCCGCATGGAAATGGTGTCTAAGGCTATCTTTCAGGTGGCAGGTTTTGCTATGCGGCCAGCCTTGGCCTCAGCAATGTCAGTGCAGTCCCTTTCTGAGTGCCTCTCCTCAGTGTGCAAAAATTGGAATTGCAATTGTGCACAGCATGAGTTGCATAAAGTGCAACACGCGGCGGAAGGCCTCCATTATCTGTGCGACTCCCTGCTGGACATCATGACCATGCTGTCAAAAATTTCAGCTTTTGCCATTATCATCAGACGGGTGTTGTGGCTGAGGTCTTGGTCGGGTGATCAGGCATCTAAAAAACGTCTCACTGACCTTCCCTTCCAGGGGGGTCGTTTGTTTGGACCACAGCTGAACGAAATCATTAAAGATTTCACGGGGGGGGAGAGTCTTTTTCTTCCGGAACCCAAACGGCGGGACTTTTGCCGACGACAGGGTCCCTCTTTTTCTGGGCAGAAGAAGTATTTTCATGCCTCAGGTACAGCCGGGGCGGGTTCCAAGTCCGGTAAGGCCCCGGCTGGGTCTGGTAAGAGAACCTGGCAACGTAAGCCCGGAAAAGCGGAGGATAGGCCCTCCTCAGCGTGACGGGTTGCCCCCGTCCATATGTCGGGTGGGGGGCCAGTTATTGGAGTTTGCGGACTGCTGGACAGCTCACATCTCCGATTGGTGGGTCCTGGATGTGGTGTCCACCGGTCAAACCTAAGACTTCCGCAAGGGCGTCTGGAGGAACTGTTCAGCGCAGTCCAGTCTCTCGCGGACATGGGTGTCGTGGTGCCAGTTCCACTGGAGGAGAGGTTCTGCGGTTTTTACTCAAACCTCTTTGTGGTGCCCTAAAAGGGCGGGATCAGGCCGATTCTGGATCTCAAAGCTCTGAACTGTTTTGTCAAAACACAAAAGTTCAAGATGGAGTCCATTTGCTCGGTCGTTGCCGCCCTACATCAAGGGGAATTCTTGGCATCTCTGGACATCAGGGACGCCTATCTGCACGTTCCCATCTGCCAAAAACACCAGCGTTTTCTGCGTTTCGCAGTGGGAGATCTGCACTACCAGTTTGTGGCCTTACCATTCGGTCTGGCCTCGGCTCCCAGGGTGTTCACCAAGGTGTTGGCACCAGTCCTAGCACTGCTAAGACAGAGAGGCATCGCAGTGGTGGCGTACCTCGACGACCTGCTCTTGAGGGCGGAGTCGGTAGTATCCTTGGAGGAGAACGTGACAATCACGGCTTCCACACTAAAGGACTTCGGTTGGCTCATCAACCTCAAAAAGTCCTCGCTTGCCCCCTCATGTCGCCTGGAGTACCTCGGTCTGATTCTAGACACGGTGCAGGCGAAGGTGTTCTTGCCTCCCAACAAGCTATTGGGGCTGCAAGCGGCGGTTCGGACCCTGCTGTCACGCCGGAGGTCCTCCCTAAGGTTCTGCATGCGGGTGTTGGGACTCCTGGTTTCGTCCTTCGAGGCGATTCCTTACGCCCGGAGTCACACCCGGCTCTTGAAGAAGGCGATTCTGTCAAAATGGGACAAATCTCCTCTTTCTCTGGACAGACTGATCCGTTTGGACCACCAGACCAGGGGATCATTGACTTGGTGGCTCCAGGCTCCAGCACTGACTTTGGGAAAGTCTTTCCTTCCCCTCAACTGGTCGATTGTGACGACGGATGCCAGCCTGATGGGCTGGGGAAGGGTGTTGGGTCAGTTGTCTGCCCAGGGCCGTTGGTCAGCTCAGGAAGCTCGACTTCCGATAAATGTGTTGGAACTGAGAGCGATCAAGCTTTGCTTGTTCCGTTGGTCGACAAGGCTGCATGGCCTCCCTGTCCGGGTTCAATCGGACAATGCCACAGCCGTGGCGTATGTGAACCATCAAGGAGGGACAAGGAGTTCCGCGGCAGCTGCAGAGGCTGCTCTGATTCTCCGCTGGGCGGAACAGCATGTCCCGGCGCTCTCCGCAATTTACATTCCGGGAGTGGAGAACTGGCAGGCGGACTTTCTCAGTCGCGGTACGTCGGAACAGCTGGTTGCCTTGTTCGTTTCGAACTAGCGAGAGTCAAGGTTGTGTAAATAGCCTTCAGCTCGAAGGACTCGACTGGTTGCCGGGACCCGTCTGTTGACTGGGTTGTGGGAAGGGGTCGGGTAGTCCGACCGTAGGCAGCAGTGTTAGCTGGTCAACTCCCC
>BLSH010054530.1:212573-224943 GCA_018402905.1 Glandirana rugosa | reverse complement strand
CGGAACACAAGTCCTATATGCAGCCGAGGAATACCCAACAAGGAGACTATAGATGTCCGGACAAAAGTACGTGGCTTGTTCATTAATGCCAGAAGTCTGGTGGACAAGATGGGTGAACTAGAGCTGCTGTATGGAGAGGATTCTCTCCATGTTCATTAATGCCAGAAGTCTGGTGGACAAGATGGGTGAACTAGAGCTGCTGTATGGAGAGGATTTGGATTTTGTGGAAATTTCAGAGACTTGGTTTAACAGCTTTTCATGATTGACTGGTAACCATTCAGGGGTAATCCCTCTATCACAGGGATAGGGAGGGCAAAAAAGGGGGAGGGGCATGCCTGTATATAAAAAATGATGTACAAGTAAATGTGAGGGATGACATCATTAATGGATCAAGGGAAGAGGTGGAATCCTTATGGGTAGAGATGCAAAGGGAGGATACCAAGGGGAAAGTAATACTGGGAATATGCTATAGGCCCCCTAACCAGAGGGAAGAGGAGGAGGCGGACCTCCTATCACAGTTTGGAATAGCGGCAAGGATGGGAAGTGTCATTATAATGGGGGATTTTAATTATCTAGACAGACTGGGAGGAAGGTACTGCACACTCAGCTAAGGCTTGCCATTTCCTAAATGTCTTGCAGGACAAATTCATGGGTCAGATGGTAAATGCACCTACAAGAAACAAAGCATCTGAATACTAACAACACAGACCTGATCACAGATGTGGACATAAGGGGCAATCTAGGAAACAGCGATCACAGGTCAATTTGTTTCAGTATAAACCACACAATTAGTTAACATGAGGGGAATACAAAGACACTGAATTTTAAGAGAGCCAACTTCCATAAACTACACTCCTTGTTGTAAGATGTTAGTTGGAATAAAATTCTAGGACCAATGAACAGGGAGGAAAAATGGGAGTGCTTCAAGAACATATTAAACAAAAGTATTAGCCAGTGCATCCCAATGAGAAATACATTTAAAAAGCTAACAAAGGGCCAGGGTGGCTTAACTCCAACGTAAAAGTACATATAAAAGCAAAGGAGAAGGCCTTCAAAAAATACAAGGCTGATGGGTCACTGTCAGCATTCCATCTTTACAAGGTATGCAATAAGAAATGTAAGGGTGCAATCAGGGCAGCTAAGATAGAACATAAAATACACATAGCAGAGGAGAGTAAAAAAGAATCCCAAGAAATTATTTAAGTATATAAATAGTAAGAGAGGGAGGTCAGATCATATAGGCCCCATAAAGAATGATGAAGGGAGTCTGGTTACAAAAAGGATGGAGAGATGGCAAAGGTTTTAAATTTATTCTTCTCAGTATTCACAAGGGATAGCTGCCATCTAGATAAAGGAAGGCCTGTAGACGTGGTGTATCTAGACTTTGCAAAGTCTACTAAGACCTTGGGGGTCCTAGTAGATCACAGGTCCAGCAATGGCATGCAATGCCAAGCTGCTGCAAGCAAAGCCAACAAAATATCGGCATGCATCAAGAAGGGGATTAACTCCAGAGATAGATCAATAATTCTCCCACTCTACAAGACTCTTGTGAGGCCACACCTGGAGTATTCCGTCCAGTTCTGGGCTCCAGTCCTCAGGAAGGATGTGCTAAAACTGCAAAGGGTTCAGAGAAGGCCAACAAAGCTAATTAAGGGGGAATTAACTGGAGGACCAGAACTTATTCTCTCTGGAGAAAAGACGCTTGAGAGGGGATATGATTTCAATGTACAAATACAGTAATGGTGACACCACAATAGGGACAAAACTTTTCCACGCAAGAGAGAACAAAAAGACACGCAGCCATTCACTAAAATTAGAAGAAAAGTGGTTTAACCTCAAAATGTGTAGCTTGTTCTTTACGGTAAGAGCAGTGAGGATGTAGAATTCTCTTCCACAAGCAGTGGTTTCAGCTGGGAGCATAGATATTTTCAAAAAACTATTAGATGGGCACCTAAGGGACCACAACCTTGAGGGATATACACTGTAATATTGACATAAAAGCACACACATAGGTTGGACTTGTGTCTTTTTTTCAACCTTACCAACTATGTAACTATGTATACAAAGCTTCCTCTGATTGGCCAGAGTCAGAAAGGCAGGCTGATGATGTCACAACCTCCGACTCAGGCAATCAGCAGAAGCGTTGCATTAATTTATAGATAGAATACATTGCTTTTGCTGAATTGTTGAGCGCTGCTGTGATAGACTCTGTGTTTTCCAGGTATAAGACCAAGTCTTAGCTCAAACTCGGAACACAGCGCAGTATGCTGTATGTACAACCTATATGCTAAGGATGGTTTGCACCTAAATGGAAGGGGGTCTGCTGTGCTGGGGAAGAGATTTATGGATAAGCTGGAGGAGTATTTAACGATGGCCCACCGTCGCTTTACTGCAGAGTGGCTCGTTCCTGCGAATCGCCGTCATTGTTTGTCGGTGCGGGAACAAGCTCACTGCCAAGAGGGTGCGCACGCTCATTGCCAAGAGGGGGTGCCAATCAGTGGGTGGGGTGGACTCTATTTCCGCCGGCCACCTGCGAGCGCTCCAGAGAGGCAGAACGGGAATCTGTGAGTAAACAAAGCAGATCCCCATTTGTCAGGGGAGTTGAGGGAGATCGTCTGATCCCAGTAAATGGGAACAGCGATCTCTCCTCCTCCAGTTAGCCCAGCCCCCATACAATTAGAAACACCTAGCAGGGAACACATTTAACCCCTTGATCACCAGTAGTGTTAACCTCTTCCCTGCCAGTGATATTTGTACAGTAAGCAGTGGCTATTTTTAGCTCTGATCGCTGTATAAATGTCAGTGGCCACAATGTTGCAGTCCCGCTAAAGATCGCTGCCATTACTAGTAAAAAAAAAGAAAAAAACGCCATAAATCTATCCCCTATTTTGTAGGCGCTATAACTTTTGCGCAAACCAATCAATATACGCTTATTGGGCTTTTTTTTACCAAAAATTTGTAGAAGAATATATATCGGCCTAAACTGATGAAGAAATTTTTTTTTATATACATTTTTTTTTGGATATTTATAATAGCAAAAAGTAAAAAATATTGATTTTTTTTTTAAATTGTCGCTTTTTTTGTTTATACTGCAAAAAATAAAAAACGCAGAGGTGATCAAATACCGCCAAAAGAAAGCTCTATTTGTGGGGAAAAAAAGGACCTCAATTTTGTTTGGGTACAGCGTCACACAGCCACGCAATTGTCAGTTAACCACTTCAGCCCCGGAAGGATTTCCCAGGTTAGGACCAGAGCACTTTTTGCGATTCGGCACTGCGTCGCTTTAACTGACAATTGCGCGGTCATGAAACATTGTACCCAAACAAAATTTGCGTCCTTTTTTCCCACAAATAGAGCTTTCTTTTGGTGGTATTTGATTACCTTTGCGTCATTTCTGATCACCGCTATAAGCAAAAGAAGAGCGACAATTTTGCAAAAAAAAAAAAAAATTTCTTACTTTTTTCTAAAATACAAATCCAAAAAAAAATATAAAAAAACATTTTTTTCATCGGTTTTGGACGATTTATATTCGTCCTCACATTTTTGGTAAAAAAATCCCAATCTGCGTTTATTGATTGGTTTGCGCAAAAGTGGCCGCGTTTACGGATGATGAGAATTAATTTCTGGAGTTTTTATTTTTTACTAGTAATGGCGGCAATCTGCGATTTTTAGCGGTACTGCGATATTGCAGCGGACATGTCGGACCATTTTGACACTTTTTTGGGACCAGTGACATTTATACAGCGATCAGAAATTTAAATGTCCACTGATTACTGTATAAATGTCATTGGAAGTGAAGGGGTTAACCTGCAGGGAGAGATCTAGGGGTTAACTGTGTTCCCTGGGCGTGTTCTAACTGTGGGGGGGCTGGGTTACCATGGGCATAAGAGATCTAACTGATCCCAGTGACAGGGATCAGTAGATCTCCTATGCCCCCACTAACAGAGCGGAGAACCGCCGTGTTTACATCGGCGGTTCCCCGTTCTTTGGCTTTGGCCGCTCATCGCGGCTCGCCGGCGGACATCGGTTCCACCCGAGCCGCGGGCACACTCCCTAGGAGTACAGCGGGCGCACGCATGCTTCCTAGCGACCACCCGCAGATCGCCGCTTTTTTTACGGCGATTCGCGCTAAGCGTCCACACTGCCGCCGTGAATATACGGTAAGTGGTGTGGAAGTGGTTAAAGCAATGCAGTGTCGTATCGCAAAAAATGGCCTGGTCAGGAAATGGTTAAACTACAATTGAGATTATAATGGGGTAGACAGGTCAGACAGGGGTCAGCCCCTATTGGTGGGTGGAATGGGGAAAGATGGGAGGGGGCTATGGCAGGTGATATGATGGTTCCCATGTTACAAACAACCATTGGAAATTGCATATTTTTATTTTAGTACAAATAGTACAAATTGTGCAAAATGTGCAAAATGTGACCATGAATTAAAGTGTTTATTAATCAATGCCAGAAATCTGCCAAGCAAAACAGGTGAGTTGGAAGCTCTGGTGCATGAGGAGAACTATGATTTGATTGGTATTGCTGAATCTTGGCTTCATTCTTCACATGACTGGGCCATTAATATTCCTGGCAATGCTCTCTTTTGGAAAGACAGGGTAAAACGGAGGGGTGGTGGTGTCTGTCTCTATGTGAGAAGTGATCTCAAAGCGAGTGTGAAAGAGGACCCAGTTGATGGAGAGTGTAATGAGTCTGAAGCATTTTGGGTAGAAATGTACATGGGTGTGCTTACTAAAAAGGTTATCATTGGAGTAGGTTATAGACCTCCCAGTGTTAACCCATTCAGATCCGCGCTATAGCCAAAGTACGGCTCCAGAGCGGATCTGAATTGCCGGGTGGACGTCCATGGACGTCCTGGCCATGTGCGCACTTCTGGCGCGCACTCACAGGCGACGGCGGCGCGCAAGCGCAAGCGCCCGCTGCACGCTGTGAGGGCGTGCCCGCGGGTCCGCCCGAGACCCACGATCCCCTGTCAGACCTGCAGAATGGGGAACCGCCGATGTAAACACTGCGGTTCTCCGTTCTGTTGAAGGGGACAAGACAGATCTACTGATCCCTGTCACTGGGATCAGTTAGATCTCTCATGCCCGATGTCCGCCGGCGAGCCGCGATGAGCGGACACAGGCAAAGAACGGGGAACCGCCGATGTAAACATGGCGGTTCCCCGCTCTGTTAGTGAGGGCATGGGTGATCTACTGATCCCTGTCACTGGGATCAGTTAGATCTCTCATGCCCATGGCAGCCCAGCCCCCCAACAGTAAGAACACACCCAGGGAACACAGTTATGATAAAGATCGCAGATCGCCGCCATTACTAGTAAAAAATAAATAAATAATAAAAACGCCATAAATCAATTCCCATAGTTTGTAGACGCGATAGCTTTTGCACAAACCAATCAATATACGCCGATTGCGATTTTTTTTGTTTTGGATATTTATTATAGCAAAAAGGAAAAAATATATATTTTTTTTCAAAATCATCTCTTTGTTTATAGCGGCGATCAGAAATTATGCAGAGGTGATCAAATACCACAAAAAGAAAACTCTATTTGTGGGGAAAAAAATTATATAAATTTAGTTTGGGTACAACGTCGCACGACCGCGCAATTCTCATTCAAAATGCGACAGCGCTGAAAGCCAAAAATTGGTCTGAGCAGGAGGGGGGTTTAAGTGCCCAGTAAGGAAGTGATTAATAAGGAGGTGGAGACTCAGCTCCTTGCACAGATTTGCAAGGGCTGGGGCAGTGATAATAATGGGGAATTTCAACGACCCGGAAATTGGAGTAATGGCACTGCTGGAGTGTATAAACCTATTACAAGACAATTTGATGGTCCCGTTTATTGAGGCCCCGACTAGGAATGATGCTCTGCTGGACCTGGTAATCTTAACCACTTCAGCCCCGGAAGGATTTCCCAGGTTAGGACCAGAGCACTTTTTGCGATTCGGCGCTGCGTCGATTTAACTGACAATTGCACGGTCGTGCAACGTGTACCCAAACAAAATTTGCGTCCTTTTTTTCCCACAAATAGAGCTTTCTTTTGGTGGTATTTGATCACCTCTGCATCATTTCTGATCACCGCTATAAACAAAAGAAGAGTGACAATTTTGCAAAAAAAACAAAATTTCTTACTTTTTGCTAAAATACAAATCCAAAAAACAAATATAAAAAAAACATTTTTTTTCATCGGTTTTGGCCGATTTATATTCTTCCTCATATTTTTGGTAAAAAAAAAATCGCAATTGGCATTTATTGATTGGTTTGCGCAAAAGTGGCCAGGTTTACGGATGATGAGAATTCATTTCTGGGGTTTTTATTTTTTTTTTATTTTTTACTAGTAATGGTGGTGATCTGCGATTTTTAGTGGTACTGCGATATTGCAGCGGACATGTCAGACATTTTTGACACTTTTTTGGGACCAATGACATTTATACAGCGATCAGAAATTTAAATGTCCACTGATTACTGTATAAATGCCATTGGCAGTGAAGGGGTTAACCTGCAGGGGGCGATCTAGGGGTTAACTATGTTCCCTGGGTGTGTTCTAACTGTGGGGGGTCTGGGCTACCATGGGCATGAGAGATCTAACTGATCCCAGTGACAGGGATCAGTAGATCTCCCATGCCCCCACTAACAGAGCGGGGAACCGCCGTGTTTACATTGGCGGTTCCCCGTTCTTTGGCTGTGGCCGGTCATCGCGGCTCGCCGGTGGACATCGGGTCCGCCCGAGCCGCGGGCTAACTCGCGGCCACTCGCAGATCACCATTTTTTTACGGCGATTCGCGCCCAGCGTCCACACTGCCGCCGTAAATAGACTGTAGGCGGTGTGGAAGTGGTTAAACCACGCACAGCTCATTACCAATATTCATATAAAAGAACATCTGGGTGGCAGTAACCATAACATGATTTCATTTAATGTTAGCTGTAAGCAACAAACACATAAATATAAAGGGAAATATAAAAACCCTTAACTTTAAGAGCAAATTTTCCAAGGATTGAGGGCTGCTCTCCAAGACTTAAGCCCCATACACACAATGCGAATTTCGGACGGTAATTTTCGTATGACGACCAATTGTCCAAAATTTTTATCGTTCGTATGCTCCTTTTGACAGCCGATTTTGATTTTTTGGTCGACAAAAGCTGGATGTGCAGACTAAAATTTTTTTTTCCTACATCAAAGGCAACATTCGATTTTCGTATATCATTAGTACGGTTTCCGTACAAAAAAAATTGTACGATCCAGACTACGCATGCTCAGAAATGAAAAAAAACATACAAAGCTAATCAACGCATTACATCACGTTGAATTTGGTCATACAAAAATTTTCGCATGGTTAGTATCCACTTCACTTTCGACATGAGACAAGCATCCAACAAAAAACGTACGTTCTGTCGTCCGAAAATCTAAGCATGTGTACATGGTTTTAGATTGGGAGGGAATATTGGCATCAATGAACACAGTACAGAAATGTGAATTCTTCAAAAAAACTGTATGCAAACTCAATGCAAAGTATATTCCCATGGGCAATAAGTTCAAAAAGCTAAAAATAAAACCTATGTGGCTCACGGCCACAGTTAAAAAGCTATAAATAATAAGAAAAGAGCTTTTAAAAAATATAAACATGAAAGAACACTATCAATGTTTAAATGAACAAAGAATATAACAGAATATGTAAAAAGGAAATCAAGGATGCAAAAATTCAAAACTAATGACAGATTGCAAAAGATAGGATAAACCCCAAAAAATTCTTAAAATATATTAATAGTAAAAAGGTCAGGTCTGAGCATGAGGGACCTTTACAAAATAATCTGGAGAGGGTGACAGGGGACAAAGAGAAGGCACATTTATTAAATACTTAAACTCTGTGTATACACAGTAGCATTGGGGAGCTCATGTCCATAATGGGGATTTTATTGACAAAGCCCCAAATGATCTACAATGGTTTAAAAAGGATATGGTCCAGAAATATTTAGACAGAATAAAGGTGGATAAAGCCCTTGGACCAGATGGCATCCACCCATGGATCCTAAAAGAATTGAGCTCTGTCATTTCAAAGCCATTGTTTTTAATTTTTTGGGAACTCCTTAATGACTGGAATAGTACCACTGGATTGGCGTAGGACCAATGTGGTACCTATATTTAAAAAGGGATCAAAGTCTTTACCAAGTAACTATAGACCTGTTAGTTTAACTTCTGTAGCTGGGAAGACACTGGAGAGTTTAATAAAAGCACATAGATACATTCTTGCTGGAAAAAAATATTTTAAGCAACAGATAGCATGGATTCATAAAAGACAGAAGTTGTCAAACAAACCTGATTTCTTTTAATGAAGAGGTAAGTAAAACCTTGGATAGAGGGGTGGCTGTGGACGTGGTATAATTGGATTTTGCAAAATCGTTTGACACAGTTCCCCACACACAGCTAATGTGTAAGGTAAAGTCTACAGGCTTGGAAAGATCAGTTTGTACATGGATAGAAAACTGTCTGAAAGACAGAATTCAGAGTAGTGGTCAATGATTCATACTCTGAATGGTCTAAGGCAGGGGTGGCGAACACGCGGCTCCCGGCCATAATGAATGCGGCTCTTTGCCTCTTATTATATTTTGTATATACTGTGGCTCTTTGCCAAGTTTCATGTTTCTCTCAGGGCGATCTCAGGCGGCTTGCATTGACTTCTATGATAGAAGTCTCCTCGCAAGCTGCCTTGAGATCGCCTTGAGCGCCGCATCGCGCCGCTTCACGCCACATCGCGCCGCTTCTGTGTGAGTGTTTGTTTTGGCAGGTCACTGCGTGTTGTGGCTCTCTGACTCTCACAGTTTAAAATTTTGGCTCTTTGTGTCTAACTTGTTCGCCACCCCTGGTCTAAGGTTATCAGTGGTGTACCCAAAGGTTCAGTGTTTGGGACCCTTACTTTTTAGTATATCTTCATAAATGATATAGGGTCTGGGATTAAAAGTACAGTTTCAGTCTTTGCTTCAAGCTATGCAGTGAAATAACATCCTTACAGAATGTCTCCAACTTACAAGCTGACCTCAATGCACTGTTTAACCACTTCAGCGACAGAAGGATTTACCCACTTCCTGACCAGGCCATTTTTTGCGATATGGTACTGCGTCGCTTTAACTGACAACTGCGCGGTCGTATGAGGTTGTACCCATACAACATTGATGTCCTTTTGTTCCCACAAATAGAGCTTTCTTTTCGTGGTATTTGATTGCCTCTGCGCTTTTTATTTTTTGTGCTATAAACAAAAAAAATGAGCGACAATTTTGAAAACAAAAAAAAAAAACAATATTTTTTACTTTTTGCTATAATAAATATCCAATAAAAATTAAACTAATTTTTCTTCATCAGTTTCGGCGAATATATATTCTTGTACAAATTTTTGGTAAAAAAAGCCCAATAAGCGTATATTGGTTGGTTTGCACAAAAGTTATAGCATCTACAAAATAGGGGATAGATTTATGGCGTTTTTTTCTTTTTTTTTTACTAGTAATGGCAGCGATCTTTAGCAGGACTGCAACATTGTGGCCACTGACATTTATACAGCGATCAGAGCTAAAAATAGCCACTGCTTACTGTATAAATATCACTGGCAGGGAAGGGGTTAGCACTACTGGTGATCAAGGGGTTAAATGTGTTCCCTGCTAGGTGCTTCTAACTGTATGGGGGCTGGGATGACTGTCAGGGGAGTTGAAGGAGATTGTCTGTTCCCAGTAAATGGGAACAGCGATCTCTCCTCCTCCAAATGGGGATCTGCTTTTTTTACACTCACAGATCCCCATTCTGCCTCTCTGGAGTGATCGCGGGTGGCTGGTGGACATCGAGTCCTTGCTACCCGCTGATTGGCACCCCCTCTTGGCAGTGAGCCTGTTCCTGTACCGACGTACAATGATTGCAATTCGCGGGAATGAGACACTCTGCTGCAGTAAAGCGATGGCGGGCCATCGTTAAATACTCCATGCGAGGTTGTACCCATACAAAATTTATGTCCTTTTTTCCCCAACAAATAAAGCTTTCTTTTGGTGGTATTTGATCGCCTCTGCCCTTTCTATTTTTTGTGCTATAATTTTGAAAAAAAAAAACACAATATTTTTTACTTTTTGCTATAATAAATATCCCAAAAAAAATAAAAAAAATTTTTCAACAGTTTCGGCAAATATATATTCTTCTACATATTTCTGGTAAAAAAAAATCGCAATAAACGTATATTGATTGGTTTGCGCAAAAGTTATAGCGTCTACAAAATAGATTAATGCCATTTTTATGATTATTATTTTTTTACTAGTAATGGCATCGATCTGCGATTTGTAGCGGGATTGCGATATTGAGCCGGACAGATCGGACACTTTTTTGGGACCACTGGCATTTATACAGTGATCAGAGCTAAATAATAACCACTGATTACTGTATAAATGTCATCGGCAGGGAAGGGGTTAACACTAGGGGGCGATGAAGGGGTTAAATGTTCCCTATGGAGGGATTTCTAACTGGGGGGAGTGGACTGACAGGGAGTAGAGATAGATCGCTGTTCCAGATTACTTGGAACAACAGATCTTTCTTTCTGTACTTCCCTGACAGAACGGAGATCTGTCTGTTTACACTGACAGATCCCGTTCTGTCTCTCTCAGGAGCGATCGCTGGTAGCCGATGGACATCGCGCCTGCTGGCCACGCGCATCGGCTCCAGCGTCGTGCCGCGGGAGCGCGCATGCCCCCTATAGCTCTTAAAGTGACCAATGTTCAATGACGTTGATTTACGCATCCATGCCAACCTGCCGCAGTACAACTGCGGCGGCTGGTTGGCAAGCAGTTAATTGGGCGACTGTGCCAAACGAGGTTTAACCACTTGCCGACCGGCGTCTGACGGCGACAAAGTGGCTCGATATCGCTCAGTGTGTTCGGGGGGGGGGCCAGGGAGCGGGTAGGGTGGACTCGATCGCCACCGGCTACCCGCAATGCCCCCCACCCCGCAGTGAAAGAACAGAGGTCCGTGTAAGTAAACACGGATCTCCATTCTGTTAGAGGGGGAAGGGCTGTGATCACAGGCTTCATGTATATCGAAGCCGTGATCACTCCATTCCCCCAGCCAGCCCCCACACACAGTTAGAACACGCCCAGGGAACACAGTTAACCCTTAGATTGCCCCCTCCAGGTTAACTTCACTGCCAATGGCATTTACACAGTAATCAGTGCATTTTTATAGCACTGATCACTGTATAAATGCCAATGGTCCCAAAAAAGTGTCAAAATGGTCCGACATGTCCGCTGCAATATCACAGTACCGCTAAAAATCGCATATCGCCGCCATTACTAGTAAAACATTTAAAAAAAATAAAAACCCCAGAAATGAATTCTCATCATCCGTAAACGTGGCAACTTTTGCGCAAACCAATCATTAAACGCCGATTGCGATTTTTTTTTCTACACAAAAAGATGAGGAAGAATATAAAATTGGCCAAAACCAATGGAAAAAAATGTTTTTTTATATTTTTTTTTTGGATTTGTATTTTAGCAAAAAGTAAGAAATGTGGGTTTTTTTCAAAATTGTCGCTCTTCTTTTGTTTATAGTGGCGATCAGAAATGATGCAGAGGTGATCAAATACCACCAAAAGAAAGCTCTATTTGTGGGGAAAAAAGGACGCAAATTTAGTTTGGGTACAACGTTGCCCGCCCGCGCAATTGTCAGTTAAAGCGACGCAGTGCCGAATCGCAAAAAGTGCTCTGGTCCTAAAGTGGGAAATCCTTCCGGGGCTGAAGTGGTTAATGTTAATAAATGAAAAGTTAAGCACTTGGGGGCTAAGAATATGCATGCATCATAAATACTAGAGGGAGTACAACCGGGGGAATCCATAGCGGAGAAGAATCTGGGGGTTTTGGTAGATTATAAGCTTAATAATGGCATGCAACGCCAAAGCTGCGGTTTCCAAAGCGAGAAAAGTCTTTTCCTGACAGACTCCATGGCAGCCTACGTGTGGGTTAACCCCGCCTCCTCTCCAATGCTATAGGACCCCTAATCCCATAAATGTGAGCTCCCGGCTAGCTCCCGTGTAACAACCTGCAGCGGACTAGGCATTCACTAAGGTATTGTGTGACTAAGTCCTCCTCCTGTTTTTTCCTTGTGCCCTCGATCGGCCCTCGAGTGTAAATACCCTAATCCCCAGGATATCGTAACCTCTCCTCCGCCCCAATTGGGTGTGCATCCGACGGTACCTCAGACAGTCCTTTTCTGAAAAGAGCGAAACCTTTGGCGTCGAAACCGCAACGTACGGTAATAATTCGAATATTAGATGGTTTTGGGGGTCTAAGAAGAGGCGATACCTAAGGGGGCCAACATGAGGGAGATCATAAATACTACGTACGTATA
>BLSH010054530.1:151604-163784 GCA_018402905.1 Glandirana rugosa | reverse complement strand
AAATTCATTTTGCAAAGAATTGTGGGAAAAAATTACAACTTCAAAAAATTCACCATGCCTCTTACTAAATACCTTGGAATGTCTACTTTCCAAAAAGGGGTCATTTGGGGGGTATTTGTACTTTGCTGGCTTGTTAGGGTCTCGGGACATGAGATAGGCCGTCAGTAAATCAAGTGTGATCAATTTTCAGTGATTGGCACCATAGCTTGTAGACTCTATAACTTTCACAAAGACCAAATAATATCCACTAATTAGTTTTTTTTTTACCAAAGATAGGTAGCAGTATAAATTTTGGCCAAAATTTATGAAGAAAAATTACTAATTTGCAAAATTTTATAACAGAAAGGAAGAAAAATTCATTTTTTTACAAAATTTTCGGTCTTTTTTTAATTATAGCGCAAAAAATAAAAAACCCAGAGATGATTAAATAATACCAAAAGAAAGCTCTATTTGTGTGAAAAAAAGGACGCAAATTTCATATGGGTACAATGTTGCATGACCGAGTAATTGTCATTCAAAGTGTGAGAGCACTGAAAGCTGAAAATTGGTCTGGTTGTTAAGGGGGTTTAAGTGCCCAGTTGTCAAGTGGTTAAAGATTAAAATAGTGGGTGTTACATTTTTTTTTCACAAAGTATTTGCACAGTGATTTTTCAAACGCAATTTTTGGGGGAAAATTTTTTTTGAATTTTAATGCACAAAAACATACTATTTTGCCCAAATTTTTGGTGAAATATAAAAGTTGATCTCATGCCGAGTGCATAGACACCAAACATGACATGCTTTAAAAATGGCGCACACACGCAAAGCGGCGACAAACTATATACATATTTAAAAGCCTTTACAGGCTACCACTTTTGATCTGCAGACGAAGGTCTACTGCTAGAATTACTGCCCTCGATCTGACGTTCGCGGTGATACCTCACATGCATGGTGAAAGTGTTGTTTACATACGACACGAGACTGACGCTTGCGTCCACCTTTGCGCGCGTGCACGGGGGGGGGGGGGGCAGGGGTGCATTTTTTTTTTAATTATTCATCTTGCATTTTATTTTATTTTTACACTGTCCCTTTCATTTTTTTTTATCATTTTTATTTTTATCACAGGGATTTTAAATAGCCCCTATGATAAAAAATATGTATCGTCGCATATTTTTTTTTTTTTTTTTTTTAATTTGGGGTCTACTAAACTCTAGATCTTTCCCCAGCCCTTAAAGCATCTGACCACACAAAAATCAGTGTGACAAGATGCTTCCCCAATGGCACGGTTTATATCTGGCGAAACCAAAGTCACAAAATGCTCATAGCCTCCGGTTTCTTAGGCCATGGAGATGATTGGAGCCATTCTAGTCTTCAATCAGCTCTATCTTCAGCTGGCGGAACCGCCAGCTGCATTCTCGCGTTCCCCGGTGGGACAGGAGAGCCTGAGAAGACCAGCAACATACTAGCATGTCGCTGGTCCTTGTTGGGCATATATTGTAATGATCCTTTTTTATGCAGCCTGTGGGTTAAATGAAAAAAAAAAAAAAAAAGGAGTCAATCGGTGGGTATGCCCAACAGTAGAAAACCTCCCTTCATCCACCCACTTCTAATGGTGGGCATAGCCCCTTTTTAAAAAAATATACCGGAGTATAGGGGCAATCTGCCCCAATTTCCACCCACTGCCCCTATGCTCCGGTATATTTGCTCTTTTTTAACTGTGTTGGTGAAATCATTGCCAACAGCGCTGGAGTCGCTGCTTTATGAATGGTAGGAACAAACGCTTTTGCTGTCACCATTAATAAATCAGTGCTGCAGCTGAATGGTGTACCTGAAAAGGAATAAACAATTAATAAAATACAGTAACATAAAAAAATGACATACCTGCTAAAAAGAAAAAAATATATAAAACACATTAACAATAAAACATTACAGGTAAGCATTAACATAAAAAAAATTACATACCTGCAAAGAAAACATGATAAAAACAGTAACAAGCAGGTATGCATAAAAAATATTAACAATAGAGAGAATAGAGATTAGAGAGAAAACAAGAGAGAAAAAAAAAGAAAACGTACAACTGTTTTTGTTTTTTTGAACATTTTTTATTCTGTTTTTTTTTTTGGTACGCTTTTTTTTTTTGGAACTAAAAACTAACTGGTTCCAGGTTTGGGTCTCTCAAAATGCACTGGCAACTTTGGAGACCCTATGTAAGTGTGCCTAATCATTGTGTCTGCTGTACCCTACGCTAATAATTCACTAATGTGTGGTAGTGTTCAAAACATTCATCAATACAGAGACCAGGCTGGTCAGGACAAGTGGAGCTATAAGTGCGGGTGTCACGCCTGTATCCGCGTCGTCTGCAGACACGACATCTCTTTTGGGGTGCTCTGTGGCCTGGTGTACCACGGAAGACTCATGTGGAAAGTGCCTCCCATGCAGCCGGCTAACCGCATTCACATTCTGGAGTGTGGGTGCAGCACCATCTGGAAACAGAAGTGCTGTGACGATCTCTTCCATGAATTTAAGGAAGGATCCTGTCCGTCCTGGCGCTCTGTATAAGACATGAGCGTTCAGCAAAGCCAAATGAAAAAGGTATACAGGCAGTCCCCGGGTTATGGACTGTAGGTTCGTTCTTAAATCGAATTTGTTTGTAAGTCAGAATTGTACGTTTGTAAGTGTAACTTCAACCCGTGCAGTGATGTGGGATGTTCCGGGCACTGCTATGTGTGCAGTTCTGCTATATGGGGCTCTTGTGGCCATGCTGTACAGTACTGTGGGATGTGTCTGGTGCTGCTCGGCCGTATCCAGGACCAGTGTGGAGCGCAAATGGCCGGCAGTGACGTCACACCACCCCCGTTCGTAAGTAGGAGTCGTTCATAACTCGGATGTTTGTAACTCAGGGACTGCCTGTATAGACACTTTTTTGTACCAGCGTCTAGCTTTACAGGTAATTGGGTACGGCGCCAATAACTGGTCATTGAGGTCCACCCCTCCCATATTTAGGATATAATCAAGGAGACAGAGGGGTTTCTCCACAACACCAGTTGCCGTAGAAATTTGGCCTGTCGTATCTGCATGAAGGGAGGTCAGAACGAAAACATTCCGTTTGTCCCTCCACTTTATCGCGAGCAAATTACTACACTTCAAGCAGGCTCTCTCCCCCTGACTAAGACAGGAATCTACAAGCCGTTGGGGGAAGCCCTGGCGATTAGGTCGCACGGTGCCACATGTGCCAATCTGATGATCAAACAAGTGACTAAAAAGTGGCACGCTCGTGTAATAATTGTCCACGTACAAGTACCCCTTTCCGAATAAGGGTGACACCAAGCTCCACACAATCTTGCCAGCGCTCCCTATGTAGTCTGGGCATCCTTCCGGCTCTACGTGACTATCTTTGCCCTCATAAACCATGAAACTACATGTATAGCCTGTGGCCCTGTCACAGAGCTTATACATCTTGACCCCGTATCTGGCACGCTTGCTGGGGACATACTGCTTGAAAGCAAGACGGCCAAGACGACTCGTCCATGCACACAACTTGGTTGGGAATAAAAAGTGTGGCGAACTTGGTGTTGAAGTGGTTTATGAGGGGCCAAAGTTTGTAGAGCCGGTCAAAATTCAGGGTCACCCCGTGGACGACTGAGTTCATTGTCACTGTAGTGCATGAACCGCAAAATCTGCTCGTATCGTGCCCTGGACATGCAAGCAGAGAACACGGGCATATGGTTAATTGGGTCAGTGGACCAATATGACCGCAATTCAGTTTTTTTAGTTATGCCCATGAGGAAGGAAAGGCCCAGAAAGGTCTTAAATTCTGGAACCGTGATTGGTTTCCAGTCTCTGGCAAGTGTCAAATGGAGATTAGTGGCGATGAATTGACCAGCATATAAATTGCTTTGGTCCACTATACATCTATAGAGATCTTCCATGAAATACAGCGAATAAAAATCAATGGCTGTAAAATCAGCTGTATTCACCGTGATTCCGGGTTGGCCAGTGAATGGGGGAAGTACGAGCGCTATAATGGGGGGGTGCCAATCAGGGTTAGCAAATTCAGCGGGAAGGGCACCATGGGTTCTGCGGGCCTGTGTTCTTTGTGGCTGCGGGACATTACTCGTGCTAGCCACACCAGCTTGAACTGCACTTATGGGACTCGCCACGTCACCACGTGATACTGCAGTGCTGGTTCCTCTACGTCCAGGGGGTACTAGGCCGCTGGTACTTGCTAGGTCACCAGAACGAGTAGCGGCACTAGTACTGGCTCTCTGCTGCATACGAGAGCCCTGCGGTTCTTGCACTTCAGCGACAGCAGAACGGGGTCTGGTACGCCTGACCCTAGCAGGGACCACAATTCTACCGTCAGAGCTATCTGACAGGGTGCTGCTGCTGTCTACAGGTTCATATGCTGAGCCGGATTCTGACAGTGGAGCTTCCCCATCGCTCTCATCTGTCATACTCGGTATAGTGTAGGCCTCCTTGCTAGTGTACGTGCGACAGGACATTTTGGACTTTCTAAATTTGATACGTACACTAGCGTGACTCACAGGCAAAAAAGCGCACCTGGTTGTCAGAGCCTGTTTTAAACGCTACCAAATTCACTGTCCGCTTTTGCAGGGATCGGGTATGATCTCTGCGAATGCTGCAGATATGTGTTGTGTGTTTTGTAAGTGACAGCGATCTATTGATCCTGCACTTGGGTGGGCTGGGCAAAGGCGCTAAAACTCAGGTGCTAGCAGGTATCTGGGCTGATCCCGCTAACAATGCGTTTTTTTAGAACACTAAACTAGTGGGGACGCTAATATATATCTGATCAGATCGCAGATATTGATCTGATCAGATACTACAATAGTATCTAACACCTATCAGAGTACCTAACTGGCCCTGCCTGGGGTTTACGCTGACCCTAACGCACACTAAAACCTAACTGGGGTCACCGTCGGGCGATCGGGGGTTAAAACCTATAAAAGGTATATAAAATATACGGCGGGTAATCTGATTGAAAAAGAAACTATCTAGCTAGCTAGTGCCACCCGTGACACTTATACGGTAATCACAGGTGACAGGGGGCAATGAAGGGGTTAAAAACGTTATGGGGGGGCAGGGGGGGTATTTACACCTACCTAGGCCTACTACTAACCTACCCTAACACTGATTTAGTGTCACAAGGGTCACAAGTACAGTGATCGGTAAAAATCAGATCACTGCACTATAGGACGCTGACGGGGGTGACAGGAGTGAAGGGGTTAACTGGGGGGGCAATCAGGGGGTGATCAAAGGGTTAAAAGTGTGCCTAACGTGTCCTGTATCAGTGTAGTGTTGTGCAACTCACGTTTAGAAGCTCTCTTCCTCGCTGAAACCAAAAAGGGCTTCAGGGAGGAAGATGAGCTTTCTTCCTCTGCCTCTGTTTACATTACAGAGGCGCAATCTAATTGGTGAGGACAGATCGGAAGGGCCAGGCCAAATATTGGCACGCGCGCTCACGGCGCGTGATCGCGGCCGCCATCATATGACAGCGATTTGCGAGAACGAACCACCTTGCCGCCATCACGCTGCGGAGGGCGGTCGCCAAGTGGCTAGGTTTCTAGAAAGAAGTGGAAGGTTCTGGTGACCTCATCTGTTAAGTCCACCCAATCCTCCCTGAGCTTATCCTCCCAGCCCAGATCAAAACAATCAGGCCTGCACATTACAGTCAGACCCGACTAAATTTACCTCTCCTAGCCAAAAACCCTGCTAGAAAACACACCTATACTATGGGGGCACTACATATACATTTTTCATGAACCGGCTTACTTTGAAGAAACATAGTTGTGCTCCAGACATCAGCTATTAACATTTCCCATCAATGCAGTCCTCTGATATTGTTGAGAACACCATGTCACCTGAGCAGTATGGCAGGGAAGAGTGCTATTGATGGAAAAAAAAAGTCTTTGCTGCTCATATTTGTGGGTTTAGCTGCTTAGCAGCTGAAGCCATTAGACCGGCTGACACTGCAGAATGCAGAAATCTAGGAAGTGAGAGAGGGAGGCAGAGCTAGCACTTAGTCTTACTTCCTGGTATTTAGCTGCAATATAAATATAGGACAAGATCGAGTCCATTTGAATTGCAGGGCAAGCAATGCGCACAGTAGACAGAATGAAATATATAAACATACTGTATATGCATGCAAATAAACCTTTTAATTACCCATAGGCTAAACACTCATTTAGGCCAACATTATCCAAGAGTTGGAGAGAATTATGTAAAACCACATTTCATATTCCTCTTATGTGCCTGCTATACCATGTACTTGTATGAAAAAGTATCCTGTCCTCTTTGTATTGCTTCCTTTGTGTGAAATCTCTGGTGTCCCTGCCAGTCCCTCTGCATTCCTATTAAAAACAGACTACACCAAGCAAGAGAACACACTGTGGTCAGTTCTATAGCTATGCTGGTAACTCCGTGTGCTCTACCCAATGATCAAACCACCCCCCGGGCACAGCCTTTCACTAGGAAGCTTAGTATGCTGCCATTTCTCCTCCCCTAGCTCTTGTGCAGCTGAGAAAAGGAGTGTGATCACTTATAAAAACAAGGGGGAAAAAAAAAGTATTTACATTTTTTTTTCATCTCTATACACAAATGTTTCATTTCTATTTTAAACTGAATGGGTGGTTTTACACAGTGAGTATTTACAATCACTAACTTTATAATAGAAATCGTTTTGGAAAAAACAAGATACTTGCTAGTACAATTAAAACATTTTCTATTTATTCCACAGCTTTAAATAATATGGAACAATACTTTTGTGTTAAAGCAAGGGGCATGTAGTAATTGATATAGAAATAATGAAAGTATCTCAGGAAGAAGACAACAAGAAATATACAATATATTTTTTTAAACATTTCAGCAGCACTTAAATAGTTCAGGTAAATATTATACATTTGACAGACTTCAACACAAGGGTGATAATGCGGCCATGTTCATTTCTAGCACCTTAACATATTCACTGCCAGAATAAGCAAATCGATGCATTCAAATTCAATGTGTTAAACTGGGGTTTCTTTATATCTAGGTCTTTAGTGACCACATCCAAGATTTGTTATAGTCATTACTATCATATTTTCTTTTACAAGAATGGCAAAATCAGACTCTACCCTTACATTCTATATTTATTCCAAAAGGTAAATTAAAGTAGAGCTTTAAAGCCAAATGAATCCCAAGAACAGAAATGTAATATATTGTAGCTAACCAGACCTCAGATGTGGTGGCTAAATTTGTTTTGTTAAGTTTTCTTCCCTTACTTTCACTTGATGATTTTTTGCCAGTAAGCTGCTTCCTGCCATAGGGTTACAACATTTACTTATCTATGGCAGATCTTCACTGTCTAGGACGGGAAGTGTGCAGAACTCTTCCCCCTCTAAAAAGGGAGCAAATATGAGATCAGGATTAGTGTTTACATACACTAGAGGGTGTGGCTTCAAAAGCATAACAACTACGGTGAATGGCACAAAGTCGCCAGTTGATAGATCTTCAAGGTGTAAGAATTAAAAACAAACAAAAAAAAAAAAAATGTATTATTCGAATAGCGACTTTACAGGCCTCTAAGAAAAAAAGGGTGGGCATGTAAGGCATCTCGGGTGCAAATGCAACTCCTAGATCTGCTTATACATTCCATTTCCAGCTGTCCTTGTCCTGCCTGTACTTGACAGAAAAGTCTTCCTGAAAGAGCTCAGTGAGGACACAACATACCCAAACGTAGACCGTCCAGCAGTAGGAAAAGATCTGAAAATGCTTGGTTGTATATTGTAGCTATGGTGGTAAAGTATTTACTAAGTACTTATGCACCCCAAAATAACCTTGTCCTAGTTCAAAACTTTTCAAAATCTAAAGTACTAATTCTTCTCAGCTCCTATCACCCTCCTTAGGTATGTATTGCATTCAAGGTATGCAATACATACCTAAATTCCTGTTCCTCTGTGGCATACACAGTTTGCCAGGTATAACACCTGTCTGAAATTTTCTGAATTTTACTAAAGGTGTTTCTCAGACTCCATTCACTTACATGGATAGCCCAACTACAGCAATACAGGCTAATGGATGGGCTTCCCATTATACTAAGGGCTGTTTCTATACACACGTATGGGTACTGCTCTGCAAAATTCTGAAGATTTTGTTCAGTCCTGGACAGGCTACACAGTGAAAGTCTCAGAGGAGTAGGGTTGTAGGCAAGTATTGTCTATTACAAGTGTGCTAGGAGAGGTATCCAAAAAAGGAGAAGGACACTAAAATGGGTCATTAACTTTTACTGAAACCTATTAAGGTGGCTCTGAAAGAATCAAAGCATTAACTTTGAGCTAGGAACTTAACATCTGACTTTGGTCTAGAATTAAATGGGCTACACTAGAAATATACAGTATGTGCGAGGCAACACAGGTA
Source organism: Glandirana rugosa (assembly GCA_018402905.1). NCBI lineage: Eukaryota > Metazoa > Chordata > Amphibia > Anura > Ranidae > Glandirana > Glandirana rugosa. The sequence goes on along the minus strand of BLSH010054530.1, from coordinate 155,393 downwards.
ACCACTATAGGGAAACATTTACTTAAACTGGAGAGTGTAAATTCTGGTGCAGCTATGCATGATATCCAATCAGCTTTTAACTTCAACTTGTTCAATTAAGCTTTAACAAAACAAATGGAAGCCGAATGGTCTCTACGAGACCGGCACCAGATTTTGCACTCGCCAGTTTTAGTAAATCAACCACTAACTGAATTTTGCAACAGACAGTAAAACAAGGAGAAGAGTTAAGGTTTTGCAGAGATTACAAATGCTGGTTCTCAAACATGGGCATTTGATTACCAAACTTACATTGACTTTACCAACCAGGATTTAACCAATTCGCTCAGGTTACAAGCAAGAAAAGGAAACTTTTTTGGTACAAGACACCAAAATCTTCATGTGTATTAAAAAACATTCAAACAATACATTTTCACCAAAAACTATATATATCTACAGTATATTTAAAAACTAAAGAAAAAAAAAATGGGAGGACCCCCGTCAACTGGAAAATCCACTTTATGTACAAGTGAGTCTTTTTTGTAAATGCTGCCAGACCCACATTGGCTACTGGCTGTGTGCATCTAAGTCTTGTTTGTGTTAGAGCACAAAATATAGTGTTGAAGTCTATACCCAAGTTAGAGCTCATTGGGAGGAACACAGGCCACTCACACAGGTTTGGTGGTGCGGTTATATACAAGGTGCTCTGTGTCTTCAGTAGTGGGGATGGCAGTGCTGTTCACAGTAGGCTGTCGCCTGTGGCTACTACTACTACTACTCTTTTTCTTCTTCAGATAACAGTATCCAATGACAGCCAAGACAACCAAAATACAGATTCCCAGAAACACTGCGATGGCCACTTCAGCAGAGCCTGAGAATAAGAAACACACAGCAAAATATTAGCCCGCTGTGCAATGGTCACAGAATTCTGTACATTTAAACACTTTAAATTTGATGCATTACTAATAGATTGCCATATCACGATTTAATAAACAGTCTCCAAGGCCCCTTTCACACTTGTGCGACTTGTCCTGCAACTTGGGACTGACAAGTCGTACCCCATGATTTCCAATGAGTACCATTCATATCTGTGCAACTTCGGGTTGAGTTGCGACTTCAAAGTAGTCCCTGCATTACTTTGGTCCGACTGATGCGATTTGAGGTCCAAAGACCTCAAGATTACACAGGCATTGCTTAAAGTGGCAGCAAAATTGTAGCAAAAAAATTGCGCAGCTTTCACAAGTGTGAAAAGGGCCTTAGCCTGGACATTTTGGGTGTGGTCTGTTTACTTGGATTACTGAATTTTGAAGTGGCAGCTTTGAAACCAGACTATAGTGCTGGGATTGATGTGGACTGGCCTTCCGAAGTATATCTGTTTTTGGATGAATTGTTGACTTAACCACTTCGGCACTAGAGCAGTTTATTAATTTATTGCCTACATGTAAAAATCTGCATATTTGGCCAATTAAGCATTAACTGTGAGCTCTGGCACTAGAATTATTGCGTTCACTCCAACATTTACAGCAATACTCCACATGTGTAGTGCGATAACGTTTATATACACATGAGCACCCTGGGCTCATGTTTGCATCTGTGGGTGTTCACAGGGCAATGGGTGTTACATTTCAAATTTTGTTTTTGGCTTTTAAATACATTTTATTTTATTTTATTTTTTTATATCACATGGGGCTGAACTCTCATGCGATAGCATTGGGAGGGTGACAGGTACTCTTTATGCAGACATTGGGGGTCTAATAGACCCTAATGTCTCTCCTGCCCTCCAAAGCGTGTAACTGAATAGAGATCTGCTTGGTGAGGGGGAAACTGCAATGCCCTTGAGAAAGGGGCAGTACCGCCTTGAAACGCGTTGCCACACCCCCATACTCTGCAGCGTGATGTCATATCCCTTCATCCTGGATTGCTGCCAACTTCCCTTCATTGCTTTGGACAACAGATGGGTTTAGGCACACAGACAAGCAACGCCCTCCGTTTTCGTTTCCTTTTTATACATGTAGTCACTGTTTGGCTGATAAATTTCCACCCAGCTCTGTCAATATTTGAATAGACTTGTGAATCAAGTAATGCAATAAATCATGATAACAGCATTAAGCGGCGCTAAAATCATACACTGTGGTATATGACCAGAAAGTCCAAACATAAAGTCCAAACATAGGGATAGGGGATGCTCGTGAAGAAATAATCTACTCCAAAAGTCCCAAATCCACTCCAAAGCAAAGCCAGGGTCTATCTCAAACGTTGGCTTTGAACTTTCTTCTGTTTCCACCTAGTGATAGCATGCAGGTGTGCAGATAGTATGAATGGACCCTTACCAAACGGTGTGGCTAGGCACTTATCATGCACTAGCTAACCTCGCCTTTTGTGCTGCCTTGCACTGTATCCTTGGAAAAACTCCTCATGGGATTCAGAATAGTTGTAGGTCATATAGGGAGTGAAGCAAAAACAGAAAAAACGTCTCTTGTGCTGCCTTGCACTGTATCCTTGGAAAAACTCCTCATGGGATTCAGAATAGTTGTAGGTCATATAGGGAGTGAAGCAAAACAGAAAAAACTTGCATAGCGTGATACCTTTGACAACTTTACTTTTGATACCTTTGTCATATATGCAGCTGAAAGGATGGAGTGCTGAAAAAAGAGAAACAAATCCCTATGCATAGGTGACCGCAGACTCTCCACGGTTGGGTCCACCCGAAGGGTTAATACCTTCGTACGAGCACGATCATGGGAGACGGGTATAAGAAGGAAGCCATCAGTCTGTGCAGCCAATCACCAGCAGAAGTCGCTAATGACGAAACGCATCGTGATTGGACTGCACGGCACCATTCACTAAGAGCCGCCACACATCTCTTCACTCTCCGCTGGACGGAGAGTTTGGGGGATTGAAGGCATGCAAGTCCGGGACAGGGAACCGAAGACCGTGGAGGGTCGGCACCCGTTACCTTAGGACATAAAGCGCTCTGAAATCAACTATCTGGTAAGCGCATTTAAACCAGTAATGATTGAAACGTCAGGAATATGGAAGCAATGATTTTTATTTTTTGATTTTATGTAAGACCTGCTTTTATGGGATATATATTTTTATTGGAACAATAAAGTTGTCAAAGGTATCACGCTATGCAAGTTTTTTCTGTTTTGCTTCACTCCCTATATGACCTACAACTATTCTGAATCCCATGAGGAGTTTTTCCAAGGATACATTGCAAGGCAGCACAAAAGGCGAGGTTAGCTAGTGCATGATAAGTGCCTAGCCACACCGTTTGGTAAGGGTCCATTCATACTATCTGCACACCTGCATGCTATCACTAGGTGGAAACAGAAGAAAGTTCAAAGCCAACGTTTGAGATAGACCCTGGCTTTGCTTTGGAGTGGATTTGGGACTTTTGGAGTAGATTATTTCTTCACGAGCACCCCCTATCCCTATGTTTGGACTTTATGTTTGGACTTTCTGGTCATATACCACAGTGTATGATTTTAGCGCCGCTTAATGCTGTTATCATGATTTATTGCATTACTTGATTCATATATATATATCACGAGCACTTCTTTATTAGATGAGGTTTTCAGGGTTTAGGTGAGGTTTCGTTTCGGTCCCAGATAGAGTTTGCAACCGAAACTTGAAAGAAGACAAAGGTGGATCACTATCGTACGTCCACACGTCTATCATACTTACCTGGGAATGGTTTGCCACACCGATCCGTGAATAGTACGTGATCGATTGGAGCGGAAAACACGACGGAACGTTACATAGGAACCTTTTTGAGGAGTACCCTAAGTCTTATCAACATCCAGTATATCC
>BLSH010054530.1:133099-151130 GCA_018402905.1 Glandirana rugosa | reverse complement strand
GCAATGTTACTGGCTATTATTACTAATGTGGGAGCAATGTTACTGGCTATTATTACTAATGTGGGAGCAATGTTACTGGCTATTATTACTAGTGTGGGGGCAATGTTACTGGCTATTATTACTAGTGTGGGGGCAATGTTAAACTACTGGCTATTATTATTAGTGTGGGGGCAATGTTGCACTGGAACAGTGATGGTGATGACGAGTAGGGGGCAATGGTGGACATTACAGTGATGAGTGGGGGCAATGGTGGACATTACGTGATGAAAATATTTTACTACAGTATTTGGTTCAGAATTTTTTTTTCTAGATTTTCCTCCTTTAAAATTGGGTGCGTCTTATATTCCGGAGCGTCTTATACGGCGAAAAATACGGTATTTGTACATAACACCAGCAGGCAAGCATTTAAATGTTTATTTGCCATAAGGGCCACCAGAGGCAGAGGCCATTTTCTAAAAAAAAAACACCTTTAATTTGCATAGCTATAGCATACTTGTAAACCTCACCTGAACCACCTTCTTCTTGAGCACTCTTGTCTCCCATTCTTGTATCAAAAATATCTTGCTCTAGAAATAAAATGAAAAAAAAAATGTGTTGAATTAGTATATGTCAACATACCTGCCTTATCCAACAATCTTGGTTAAAACCGTTTTACGTGTCACCAGCTGCAAACACCATCCAGCTCCAGGCAACCCAGACAGGCAAAGTATCTGTATAGGAGATTCTGGTTTAAGCTCCATGCACACTATCATTTTCATAAGCTGAAAAAAAGCTAGAAAAATGCTGGATGAAAAATGCTTTTTATGCCAGCTTCTAGTAGCATTTTAGTATCATTTAGGAGCATTAGCATTTTATTAGCATTTTTTTGCAGTACAGGAAGGAAAAAAAAAATAAGCTAAGAGGTTAGTAGCATTTAATGTTTTTTCTGCTGGAAAATGCTCCAAGAAACTCTACAAAACTTTTTTTTTCTGCTCCTAGACGCTGAAGCTCAAAAAAATGCCAATAGCCTAAAGTAGTGTGCATGGACACATAGGATAACACTATTTCGCTTTTAGTAGCAGAAAAAAATGCCAACAACTTCTAGGAGCTTAAAAAAGAAAAAAAAAGTGTGCATGGAGCCTTAAACGTTACAATGTAATGCTTTTTGTTGTATGCCGACCACAATACGTTGTTGTATGCCGACCACAATACACGTTGCGGTTTGCAAGTGGTTTAACCCCACACACAGTATCTCACAAAATTGAGCACATACAGTATCTCACAAAAGTGAGTACACCCTTCGCATTTTTGTAAATATTTTATTCTATCTTTACATTGTAGCAGTATCATTTCTTCAGTGTTGTCACATGAAAAGTAGTGAGTGTACAGCTTGTATAACAGTGTAAATTTGGTGTCCCCTCAAAACAACAACACATGGCCATTAATGTCCAAACCGCTGGCAACAAAAGTACACCCCTAAGTGAAAATGTCCAAATTGGGTCCAATTAGCCATTTTCCCTCCCCATTGTCATGTCACTCATTAGTGTTACAAGGTCTCAGGTGTGAATGTGGAGTAGGTGTGTTAAATTTGGTGTTATCACTCTCTCATACTGGTCACTGGAAAAAGGGATTTTATTAAAACTTACCGTAAAATCCTTTTCTCCGAGTTCACTGACAGACGCAGCTCTCCATTACGTGTGGGGTTTATGCTGGTCTCACTAGGAGTTAACTAGGCAGGGAAAAGAAACAGCTGGCCCCTCCCATGGGGCCGTCCCCTCTTCCCAGACAAACCCCCTCTATGGAATAGCTCACCAGTTCGTACACAAGCCGTACAAGAACAGAGCACAGAGGGGTGGGTGCTGCGTCTGTCAGTGAACTCGGAGAAAAGGATTTTACGGTAAGTTTTAATAAAATCCCTTTTTCTCCTATCTTTCACTGACAGACGCAGCTCTCCATTACGTGTGGGGATGTCCCCAAGCTGTGTCAAAAAGAGGGGTGGGCAAACGCTAACAACAGTACCCAACAGAACCTCTAAGGAGGCGCCCGACGCGCCTACACTGCCGCCTGCAAAACTTTGCGGCCAAAAGCAGCATCCGAAGATGCAAACACATCAACTTTGTAAAACTTAGTGAAAGTGTGAACCGAGGCCCAAGTGGCCGCCTTGCACACCTGTGACACCGAGGCCTGATGTCTAAAAGCCCAGGAGGTGCCAACAGCCCGGGTAGGATGAGCCGTAACCGGAAAAGGGGGAACCTTGCCCCTAACAGAATATGCATGGGTCACGGTCTGCCTGATCCAACGAGAAATCGTAGCCGAAGAGGCCGCCAAACCTTTGCGCGGACCCTCAGGTAACACAAACAGAGCATCAGCTTTTCGAAAAGAAGCTGTAACAGATAAATACACCCTTAAGGCCCTCACCACGTCCAAGGCATCTAAATCAATTTCTTTTGGGTGCGATGGACGAGGACACAATGAAGGAAGAACAATATCTTCATTAATGTGAAAAGAAGAAACCACTTTTGGAAGAAAAGAAGGCGAGGGTTGCAAGACCGCCTTATCCTTATGCAGGACTAGGTAGGGAGACTTGCACGAGAGTGCTGCTAATTCAGACACCCGTCTGGCAGAGGTGATGGCCACTAAAAAAGCCACCTTCTGCGAGAGCAGTTGTAAGGAAATCTCCCTGATTTTCTCATAAGGCGGTTTCTGAAGTACAGAAAGCACCAAATTTAGATCCCAAGGCGCCAACGGAACCTTAACCCGAGGCGCCACATGTCGTACACCTTGAACAAAGGTACGAATCAACGAATGCGATGCCAAAGGTCTCTGAAAAAGAACTGCCAGAGCAGATATCTGGCCCTTAAGAGTACTCAAAGCCAGATTTTTGTTCAGGCCCTGCTGCAAAAAAGTCAGGACCCTGGATACTACATAAGAGCGAGGGTTATAACCCTCCGCCTCGCACCAAGCTATATAAGCCTTCCAGGTGCGGTGGTAAATCTTGCGAGAGGTACACTTGCGAGCCTTCAACAAAGTAGGAATCACTGATTCAGCGACTCCCCTGTCTCTTAGCACCTGGGACTCAATAGCCAAGCCGTCAAAGCCAGCGAGGGTAAAGCAGGGTGCAAGATGGGCCCCTGAGATAGAAGATAGTCTCTCAGCGGAAGCCAACAAGGAGCATCTGCCACCATTTGCACCACGTCGGCGTACCAAGTGCGCCGAGGCCAATCCGGAGCCACCAGGATTATTGGCATTCCCTCCGCCACTATCCTGTGGATCAGTCGCGGCAGTAGTTTTATTGGAGGGAAGGCATACAGAAGTGGATAACGACCCCAGGAGGCCACCAGAGCGTCTGTGGCCACCACCAGCGGATCCTTCGTTCTGGACACAAAGGTCTCCACCTTCTGATTGAACTGGGATGCCATGAGATCCACGTCCAGCGTCCCCCATCTGCGGCAAATCTGGTTGAAGACCTCCGGGTGGAGGGACCACTCTCCCTGGTCCAATGTCTGGCGACTGAGAAAATCCGCCTGCCAGTTCTGTACCCCTGGAATGCAAATGGCGGAGATTGCCGAACGTGACGTTCCGCCCAATGCAGTATCAGAGCTGCTTCCACCGCAGCTGCTGGACTTCTCGTGCCGCCCTGATGGTTCACATACGCCACTGCTGTGGCATTGTCCGACTGAATTCGGACTGGACGGTCCTGCAATCTCACTGTCCATAGGCCCTCAGTTCCAGTACATTGATGGGGAGGCTGGCCTCCTGTGCCGACCAACGGCCCTGGGCAGACAGCTGTCCCAGGACTCCTCCCCAGCCCGAAAGACTGGTATCCGTGGTGATGATCACCCACTGGAGGGGCAGAAAAGACTTCCCCTAAGTCAGGACCGAGTCCCGAAGCCACCAGGTCAGAGACGCCCTTGCCCGAGAGCCCAGGCGAATCAGAAGGTCCAAGGACCAAGGCGACGTGTCCCATCGAGCCAGAATTGCTCGCTGAAGTAGACGAGTGTGACTGGGCAAATGGTATCGCCTCGAAAAGATGATACCATGAGCCCCAGCACCCGCATACAGAATCGTAATGAGGACCGATGGTGCGACAGAAGAGTTTGCATTGCCGACTGCAGAGACTGCAGCTTGGCCGGGGGGGGGGAGGAACACCTTCGCCTGCGCTGTGTCCAAAATCAGACCCAGGTACTCCAGGTGATTGGTTGGCAATACCGACGACTTCTGCAGGTTAAGTAACCAGCCGAAATCCTGCAGCGAGGTCATTGTGATCCTCACATTTTCCTCCAGAGCTGAGGCGGATTCCGCTTGCAGGAGCAGATCGTCTAGGTAGGCTACCACCGCAATGCCCCTCTGAAGCAGCAACGCTAACACCGGGGCTAGCAGTTTTGTGAAAACTCGGGGTGCTGAGGCCAGACCGAAAGGGAGTGCCACGAATTGAAAGTGAAGGTCTCCCACTGCGAAGCGCAGAAAGCGCTGATGCCGTGGACAAATGGGTACATGGAGGTACGCATCCCTGATGTCCAGAGACGCCAGAAACTACCCCTGATGGAGGGCGGCCACAACCGAGCGGATAGATTCCATCCGGAACTTCCGCGTTCTGACATACCGGTTCAGGGCCTTTAGGTCCAGCACGGGCCGAACCCCCCCCCCCCTTTTTTGGTGACCACAAACAGATTTGAGTAGAAACCTCGAAACCTTTCTTCTGGAGGTACTGGCACAATTACCCCCTGGTCTGAAAGTGCTTGAACAGCCCCAAAAAGGGCCTCCCGGCAATTCTGCGGGAGTCCCTAGTTTGATGGGAAGAACCTGTCTGGGGGTAGAGTGCTGAACTCTATCCTATACCCGGCGGACACCACTTCCCGGACCAAACGATCGGGAATGTGAGCCAGCCACCGTTCTGCGAACCCCAGAAGACGTCCGCCCACCCAAAACCCAGGTGGGGGCAACCCATCAGGCTGAGGAAGGCTTGTCTTCCACCTTTTCGGTTTTGCGCTGCCACTGCCGCTACAGTCAAGCAAGGTGGTGGGAGTGTCATGGTCTGGGGCTGCATGCGTGCTGCCGACATTGGGGAGCTATAGTTCATTGAGGGAACAATGAATGCCAACATGTACTGTGACATACTGAAGCAGAACATGATCCCCTCCCTTCGGAGACTGGGCGCAGGGCAGAATTCCAACATGATAGCGACCCCAAACACACTTCCAAGACGACCACTGCCTTGCTAAAGAAGCTAAGGGTAAAGGTGATGGACTGGCCAAGCATGTCTCCAGACCTAAAAACTATTGACCATCTGTGGGGCATTTTCAAATTGAAGGTGGAGGAGCACAAGGTATCCAACATCCACCAGCTCTGTGATGTCGTCCTGGAGGAGTGGAAGAGGACTTCAGTGTTAACCTGTGAAGCTCTAGTGAATTCCATGCCCAAGAGGGTTAAAGGCAGTGCTGGAAAAGAATGGTGGCCACACAAAATATTGACACTTTGGGCCCAATTCTGACATTTTCACTTAGGGGTGTACTCACTTTTGTTACCAGCAGTTTAGACATTAAATGGCTGTGAGTTATTTTGAGGGGACAGTAAATTTACACTGTTATACAATCTGTACACTCACTACTTTACATTGTAACAAAGTGTCATTTCTTCAGTTTTGTCACATGAAAAGATCCACTTTCAGGTGGAATAGACAGTCAAAATAAAGTGTAGGCTAACCCCTCGGTCCTAATGCCTCTGTGGATCTGCTGCCTGCAGGACTTTTTTTTTCATTGTGCTCAGTTTACACAGATAGTCCTGAGCATAAGGGTGTTGGTCATACCAACCCCCTCCCCTCCCTGGAAGCCTCTGACTGTCTTATCTTATCTGTCAGACCAGAAGAATGGCAATGAAGACCTCCCTAACAGACTTCAGGATTTTTGGCAGTCCTGCCCAAGCAGAGGGTGGTGGTTAGTTGCCTACTGATGTGGTTTTAACACCCCTGGGTTAGAGGATCAATCTGAGTTTTCTTAGCACTGTTCTGGCCTTGGGTATTACAGGGCGAGGCATTCTGACAGGGTTAATGCTGTGGTCTTTTCTAAGGTTTTGCATGAAGGTTCTGCTTCATATAGGGCCTTTTCTGAAGCAGTGCTATTCACAAAGTTTTGAGTAAACAAGATATCTGCAATGGAACATCCTCTCAGCATAACAGATTGCTTTGGTCTTTAGACAGAGTTTTGGACACATCATCTGACCGGGATATTGCGGTCATAGTGGCTTTTCCCCCTGGCAGCAATTCCAGGCAGGTCCTTTCTCCATCTGATTTGGAAGGTAGTGACCACCCATACCAGTCTGCAGTACTGAGAAGGGCTCCTAGACACCCAAGTTATTGGTCACCAGAGGAATCTCTGTTGGCGAGCAATGTCTTCACAGTTACAGATGATTTGGATATCTCCACTGCTGGATGAAGCTTCCGGCATGTAATCGGGTCTAATCGGATCATGTTACAAAACTCATGTGAATCAACAGGATGGAACAAAAAGTACCACAGCAGCAAGGGAACTCAGATTTGCCCTGAACTTGAGTAACCTATTTGGGTTCTCTCTGTAGTGTATGTTCTCTGACTTTTAGTCAACAATGCTTGGATCCCAGGGAATAAACTCCTCACCAAGGAGGGTTTATGTTCCTCTGTCTCCGGGAAGGTGGGATGCCAGAATAGTATCTTTCACATTGCAGTTATGCAAAAAGGCAAAGAGATTGTGTCCATGTTACGGAGGCAGTGGGATGCACTGATTGCTTGGTGCGATTCTTACGCAGATTACTTATTCTATTGCCCGAAGCGGCTTCCTTGTCTGCTTTACTGAATCAAGGCAGGGCGGATTACGGTCTTGCTCATAATCTCTGGACTGGCCAGGAGTGTGTTGTACACTGATCTTGTTTGCTGGCCAACAGTCCATCGCCGGTTTCAGATTGTCCACAGATTTTGTTGCAGGATTCCAAATAGGTGCTGAGAGATGAGGCATTCCAGAATCACTTATCAAGACCATGCTTTAGACAGGCTAGGCCAATTCCTGCAGGATGGACCAATGAGCCTGGAAAGCTTATTTCCATTGGTGCAAGCCCAGGAAAAGCGTTATCCATGCAGATTATCTAAGAAACAAAGTCTTTTGGTTTTTTTCTTTGGTAGGGGATTTACCAGCACCTGATTAGAAGTACCATAAAAGGTTTAGGTCTCAGCCTTGCCATTCCCGATTCTGAACCTTTATACAAGGAGTCACGCAAAATAACTCTTTTTAAATCCTGTCTCCTGCCATGGGATCTGGTTCTGTGGCAGCCCTCTGTGGAACAGGTCTGAGGGATTTCTTCCTTTTTTTTTTTGCCTATTCGCTGTTGAGGTTGCCTCCCCTCTTGTGGACAACTGCTTTTGGATATTCTATTGCAGCCCTCAAAATTTCCACTCGCCTGCTCGTATTTCGCAAGTGGAAATTAGCGAGTGTGGAGCAGGGGTGGGCTGGCAGTTTCCTGGCTCATTGCTTCTGGCAGAAGCAGTACAGCCTTTTTTGCAGGGCATCAGATGGCCAGAGTAGCAATTGCCTTCCTGCTCCCCAGGCCGCTCTGATGCCCTGTAAAAAAAGGCTGCATTGTCAGAAGCAGTCAGCCAGGACACGGTCAGGGGAAGAGCCAGCCAGATGAGACAGAGCGGTGATCTCCGGCTGTGACACAGCTTGGATATGAAATGTAGGCCACTGTCAAACAAAGTCCTGCCTCCTGGACTGGCTCCTATGATAGACAGTACACTGGTCCAATGCCAGTCCAGGAGGAGGGACTTTGACAGCGGGCAGCATTTCATCTCCTAGCTGTGTTACAGCGGGAGATCCCTGCTTTGTGTGATCCGGGTTGGCATTCCTCCCTATATCTCCCTGCTGCATTGATTGGCACTGATGAGGCTGCTCTTATGGGCACCGTTGAGGCTGCTCTTATGGGCACCGATGAGGCTGCTCTTATGGGCACCGATGAGGCTGCTCTTATGGGCACCGATGAGGCTGCTCTTATGGGCACCGATGAGGCTGCTCTTATGGGCACCGATGAGGCTGCTCTCATGGGCACCGATGAGGCTGCTCTCATAGGCACCGATGAGGCTGCTCTCATGGGCACCGATGAGGCTGCTCTCATGGGCACCGATGAGGCTGCTCTCATGGGCATCGATAGGTTGCTGATAATAGGGTGCTTTATGTTAATATTGTTAGTGTTACTAAACCCACAACAGTAAAATCAGTCTGTATATGCAGTAAAGCAAGCCTGTTATACTCACTGTGGAATCTAAGGGATCATTCCCCTGCATTGTGCAAAAGGGCTGTTTGATCCTGTATGCACAGATCCTCCCCTTCTTGCATTGCCTCCAAAACATTTCCAGATTAGACAGAGTTACTGTAGTCAGTCTGCACATGCTCAGCTTGGTGTGTATAGAGTTTTTTTCTCTTTAGGAGAGTGCATGTGATCAGCACAGGGCCGATCAGCACTGTCCAGACAGAGGGTCAAGGGTCCTGCATCCTTATAGGACATTCATGGGAGGATGAAAACTCCTCCTACAAGCTTTAACCAGAAAGTGAAAGAAGTCACAAGACTGCTATATACTGCTAATGAGAAAAGATATTTATCAGTTTATATTTCCTAAAATGATTGCATTTCCATGTTCTGTGTACTGTTGGAGACCAGCTATAGTGAATGTAGGGTCCTGGGTTTAGTAACACTAATATTTATTTTTGTAACTTAATTCTGCATAATACATTTATCATTTCATGACATAAGATAATTTACGAGAGCGTGTTTAGTGGCAGAATTGGGGGCGGGACAGGGTAGGGGTTGGGTGGGTCAACTGGTGGCGAGTAACTCTGAAGGCCTGGCTAGTAGCTTTTGAGCCCTGTCCTATGGCATGGGTGCTCAACCCGTGGCCCTCCAGCTGTTGCATAACTACAAGTTCCATCATACCTTTAGGAGTCATGATTGTAACGGTCAGCCTTGCAATGCCTCATGGATTTGTAGTTCTGCAACAGCTGGAGGGCCACAGGTTGAGCATCCATGTCCTATGGTAATTTGTTGGATTACGTGTCCCTCAATGGACGATAATGGGGACATGCTTGTTGGCTGGGTTCCCCTCTCCTCCCTCCCTCCTCCAGCCGGCCAATCCAATCGGCTCTCCTTTCGGCCAATCAGATGACGTCTCATGGCCGGCTTCCTGATTGGCCGGAAGGAGATTCAATGTTACAATAGTGAATGAGATTTGCTATTGTAACACAACTGGGTGAGCTCGGAGCACAGTGCTCTGCGCCGCAAGACCACCCTTTTTTGAAGCCTATTAAAACCTCTGGTTCTAATCACGTGCTTAAAAAACCCCCCCAAAAAAAAAACACCCCACCCCCATTGGAATCCATGCGTCTGGCGTCCCTGCATGTAGATCATGGGGCCGGATGCATGGATGGGGGGGGGGGGGCGCCCCTCATGGACCTGCTGCCACGGGTGGTTACCCAGTGGGACTGGTACTACAGCAAAAAGGTTTTTTTTTTTTTACATGTCAGTTTAAAGTGCACAGTCAGTACACGCTTAGCTTTGACTAGCTGGGGTGCTCACGGCAAACCAGTAGATTATCCATCTTGGGTCTGATTTCTGCCCACCTTTATGGAGCTTAATTTAGGATACGTAGTGGGCCAAATACACAGAAGACCAAAGAAACTTAGGATATGGGAATTATTATTTAAGCAAAGACCATGAATGCTTTTTTTCTGTGAACCTGTCAGTGATAAAATTAGAAATACTGCCAAAGTGCAAACACTGTGGTGCCTGAAAGATATTTCATAATCCTCAAATCACTCTCTGAAGATCTCAATTCTACTTAGTCCAATGTAAGCCTCTACTGGCCACAAATATCTTGTTTTTCCTCAAACTCACCAGAGACACCTTTGCAAAACTCTTCACATTCTGCTTCATGCATAAAGTTATTTCCATTTCCATGACATCCTCCATAAGTAAAGCCCATACACTTCTGGGAGACAGGATCATAGTACCAGCGGGAGAATGAGGCTCGACATGAACCAGTCTCTGGCATCTCTACACAACGGGCTGCAGAGGGATGACAAAAGAAGTGTCATTACATTTTATACTGCAATTCTGTGTATTAATAGCCATACAAAGTGTGATTAGATGAATCTGAGGAGTTAGATGTATAGTCCATTTGCATAGAAAAATGAATGCTGTTACAGATTATGTTCTTTACTTTGAATTTTCATAATCAGTACTTAGCATGACCTAGCAGATTAAGGCTGGGTTCACACTGGTGTGACGCGGGAACCACAGCGATTCATGTGTGGGTTCCCACATTTCATCTGACTCCCAGGTAGTTCACACTGCTCTCTGCAGTGCGACAGCTCCAAATCGGTTCCCAGAACGTAGTACGAACTGTGAAATTGTGTCGCATGGGTCTGAACACCCATGCGATACGATTCCAGTGCAGAAGATTTTGGTCCAAATGCGATTTCAGCCATACAAACTGAATTTGCACTGCACAGACATTGCACGTGATGTGCACAGGCATGCGGTGCGAATCACATGCGATGTCTGGGAGACTGTTTGGGTTTACCATAAGATATAAAAATGATTATACCTGCATGAATTATAGTAAAACCCTAAAAAAAAAAACTTTATTTGCTTAATTTCCATCTGTTAAATATACAGCTTTTTAAGAGCATGTTTGCTATATTTGTTCAATACGTGCAAATAGCTGTTGGTTCTGATGGAAATCTTGCCAGCTGATACCTTCCTGTGATCTCTGTCTGCTGGATTGCCATCAGTTATTCTTTCCAGCCATCTCTGCGGACTGCAAACAAATCTCCCTTATGTTGCAGAGAGATGTGTTCTGTATTGCTACCCCACACATTTCCTACCCCAGTGGGAGCACATTCTAAGATGTGCTTATCAGAGGCCAGCATTTCTCAAAAGGTTTTAAGTTGCAGCAACCCTTAAAATAAGTGAATGAAGTGAATCACCACGCTAAAAAAAAAAAAAAAAAAAAAAAAAAAAAAAAAAAACACAACTCCTTAATGGATTATATATCTGAGGGCTGCTGCTTAAATATGAACAAATGCATGAAAGTGAAAACCCATAAACATATAATATAAAAGCAATTTTCAGCAGCGCAATGCACATATATAAAGTGCATATGTGTTGAAATAGTCCAATACTGAATGCTCCAAACAAACTTATGAAGTGCATATGCTTCACAACTCAATAAAGTGAATCAAATCTCCACTGTTCATAAAATTATTGAAGACTGGTGTCATATCAAGCCTGGAAGTTCCTCCACCAATGTCACCATGTGAAAGGTACAAACACACTGAGGCTCACCAGACGTTTTGAAGTCAATCAGCTTATCCAATTAAATATCCAATAGAGCAAACTGCTTCCTCTGTTTACCCCTTCCAGAACAGTTACTCATACTCAGAGTATAAGATCCCCATGTCCACAGGACAACTTCGGTTTCCAGTTCAGACGAAAGAACAACATAAACCTCACAATAATGTGGACAAGGTTACAGGTGGTGAGAAGCAACTGCCAACCATAGACAGAGCAATCTATCAGTTTTAGGTGGCTGTGAAAAGCTGGAAGGACAGAGAAGCGAAGCTCACATGAGTTGATGGTCAATTGAGGAGATCCTTATAACGGGAAGAACGTCTGAACTGGAAACCGAAGTGGTGCTGTGGACTCATACTCTGAGTATGAGTAACTGTTCTGGAAGGGGTAAACCAAGGAAGCAGTTTGCTCTGTTGGATATTTCATTGGATATGCTGATTGACTTCAAAACGTCTGGTGAGCCTCAGTGTGTTTGTACCTTTCACATGGTGACATTGGTGGAGGAACTTCCAGGCTTGATATGACACCAGTCTTCAGTTATTTTATGGCCAGTGGAAATTTGATTCACTTTATTGGACTGTTAAGCATATGCACTTTATAAGTTTGTTTGGAGCATTTAGTATTGGACTATTTCAACACATATGCACTTTATATTTGTGCATTGAGCTGCTGAAAACTGCTATTATATGTTTATAGGTTTTCACTTTCATGCAACTCTTAATATGCAAATTCTTGAGGCACCCCCAGTCTAAAATGTAAAAAAAAAAAAAAAAAGTCAAGGTTACTCATCATCGGACAACCTGAGCCAGGGGCAATGCTAACAACTTGTTATATTAGCGCTGCACTTGATTATTTTTACTAGCAATGCTAACCACCTTAATGAAATGAACTTCACACCAGGAGATTCCACTATTATATTGGATCCCCCATCAGGCCAGAGACCTCCTCTTCACACAAGAGGCCTCCCTTCACACCAGAGGCCCTCTGCACAAGCCACCCCCCCACTACCCATCATCACAAAATCCCACAATCACACAGTCCCCTCTTCACATCAGAGTCCTACCTTTTGATTCTAGCAGTGCAGCAGAGGGCAGGGGGCAGGCTTCAGTCTTCTCCTGAATGCTGGGGGCAAGCCTGCATGCAGTCTGCCCTAGATCAGAAACATGCATTGCCATGGTGCAGGCAAGCTAGCTGCCATCACCATAGCAATGGATGAGCTTGTGCATCCTGGCCCTAGTAGGTCATTGATTTTTATAGCGCTGGCATCTGGCCAGTGCCATGACAACTTAGAACATTGATTCAGGGCAAAATGGGTCCTGTGTTTGCAACACCAGGAGGAACCCAGATGACACCCTGGTTGAGAAGCACCGTCCTAGGCTGTAGTGTCATCACTGGCTGTGCTTTGTGAATGGCAAAGCACTAAGAGGGAGGTGGAGACACCACACTATTGGTTTCTGTTTTAGTAGCCTCTCCTATGTTGGCAGATGGCTGGAATTACACCAAGAGTTGTACTTTCTGGGCAGAGCATGAGGAGGTTTATTAAGTTTCCAGCAAGAAGACTATGCAATCCCTTCACATAAAATGTAATGGGCTAAGAGGGGACCACAAGTGTAAGAAACTCTAATGCCAATTTGTTAAAAGAGGTTTCTTCTAGGTACAAGCAGAAAGGAAACAAAGTGCATTGAAAAGAGCTAAATCTTTGTGGATTAGTAGAAGTAAAACATTCAAATAATTTGTGCAAAAACACCAGTTTAATCAGTTGCTTTAATAAGGAGAGAGAACACAGACGCTCTAAGTGTAGCTGTATGCTGATTGATTAAAAGATAAAAATGGTGACACGTTCTCGGAGCGCATGCTCCTTCAGGCCTGAAAGAGCATGAGCTCCGAGAACGCGTTGCCGACCTCCGCACCTCCACACGCCACATCCGGGAAGTGACATTACAATTAGTCATCGGCTGGGTATCAGGAAGTCCGTTGGAAGCCAGCGCCGGGAGCCACCGGTGTTTACCACCCACAGATTCTGCAGACACCTGTACCATCTCCGTCCTCACTCCCGGTCACATGGCTGAGGCTCTCCTTTGTGATGACTACTTTCATCTTTGATGTGCCTTATACGTCACTGTTTGTGAGTAGACTGGTTTTTATCTTTTAATTAATCAGCATACAGCTACACTTAGAGCGCCTGTGTTTTCGCTCCTTGTTCATTTGCAGAGCCGCTACTACCTTTCCACAGAACTGCCTATTGTACCCTGCCATAAATGGACTATGGCTGACCTAAGCCAAATGCTGGGTCATAATTTATGTTTTTTAGGTCATTGTTACTTTCATTATTGCTCTACATTCACGTTGTCAGTGTTTTAACCCTCGTTTTCAATTTTCACTGTTGTTCAACCCTTCCTTCCCCTCCCTGGTCTACTTCCCCCCCACCCCCCTTCTCAAATCCAATCTTCACTGCCCATCCCTCACCCCTTCCATCTGTTATCTCAGTTCCCCTTTTGCACCAAATTGTTCTCCTTCCATCCTTGCTGAATGCACAAAGTCGCATTTAGTATATTTCACTTAACCATATTTGAAATCTCCCTGCATATTATCATTTATTAATCATTCAGCAAATAGGTTGATGACTTTTCAGATAGCAACTTGTACAATATGTACAGATAAGCTAAAGCCTTCCTGGAATACTAGATCAACCCTTTGCCAAATGACACCTTTAGGCAAAGGTAGAAATCTACCCAGAGGGAATAAACTTCTATATTAAGCTGACCTGACAGAGGTTCTATCTAGAGGAGCAAATAATCACCCTCTTCCCTTGGCTGTTTACCAGAATAGACTACATTGTTTTCTTCACCAGTGATTTGGCCTTCCACCCTGCATCCAAATTAAAACAAACATTTTGGTAGATTTATTTTAAACTGTCCTGCTCTCCAGGTACCGCTGTAAACAGTGAGGTTCCAATGTAAATTGTGACCATCCAAAACATTTGTGTTTGTGCAAAGTTATTGAGCAACCTGAGCCAGGGGCAATGCAAACAACCACATTGTAGGCTGATGTGAAGTGATAGGTTGTTCAGACATTAACTACATCACATTCCTGGAAATTGAACCTCTGAGGAGTGCGCAAGCTCGCTCTCTGACCAACTGACACAGCGCATTCACCGGTTGCCACCTCCCGAAGACGCATGCACACTTCTTAGCACGCTCCCACGTCCTCCTCTGAAAGGAGTGTGCACCCACAGGCGGGAGAGGACAGACCATGAACGTGCTGTGTCAGTTGGCCGGAGAGAGAGCTTGCTGAAGAGAAGGAGGGCATGCCAAGCGAGGAGAAAAGTGGGCAGGGACCGATGGGAAGAGTGAGAGAAGGAACCCAGGCCTGTGTACCGGGGAGAAGTTCTGCTGTTAGAAATCACGGGGCCCTGTACAGCCTACCTGACAGTCTCCCCCCCCCCAACAAAATATCAAAATAATATTTTTGCTAAAAATACACAAAATTCATTATTAGTGGACACAAACACAACAATTTATAGCAGAACAGGAGGGATCAGTACGGTGGGTCAGGAAGGCACAGGACGGGGGGGGGGGGGGTAAGTGGATGCAGTACCAGGGCAGTAATGTATAATACAGATATGGTCCCCTCAAACAGAGCTGTGCAGGGAAGTTGCTGTTCGAAGATTCAACCTATTCAGGCAGGCTGTCACTGTGCTAAATCTACACTGGAATGACATCTCCCCCTCCAGAGTTTCTGACTCTCTACCAGCACTTTGCAGAGGTTAAAAAAGAACCCCAAGGTGGAGCATCTTAGGGGGCATGACCAGATGTGATTGAGCCATCAAGTGATTCTCAGGAGCTCCGATTAAACCTTTAAAATCAGTTTATTGGAGCCTTCTAAACTGAATCATTTACCTACGATCGGGTAGAGTATTCCTCCCTTGTTCCAGCAATGCCAAATTTGGCTGTTGAAAGGGCCTCGGATGGCGATGCAGGCACAACAAGCGCTACAGGCATTACAGGCTCAGAGGCAGACACGCTCTATGGGAAGTGGGGAGAAAGGCTCCGCCTCCACCATCATGTCCCCTCAGCAGACTCCCCAGCGCACCAAAAAGACTGTGGCCGGGATGGAGCAGACACCAACTATGCAGACTCTTCGCTCTGACCAGGAGCAGGCTGACACTCCGGACTTCTCAGCGGAACGTGAAACGATCACAAAACCTATCCTAGAAGCCATAAGAGAGTAAAGCAGAGCTGATGGTGCGGATTGACTGCCTCTCAGCTGAATGCGCTCTGATCAGACACGATTTGGATAAAATCAGGGGCAGACTCACTACGGCGGAGGAGATGATCTCAGAGGTTCTACTCCTCGCATTCCCAGGGCAAATCAACTCACCGAGCTGCAATATATGTTAAGAGCTTTGCAAGATAGAGCGGATGACGCAGAGGACCTTCAAAGACGGAATAATGTGAGAGTGATGGACCTACCAGAGGGGGCCAATACTGATATTTGCTGAGCAATTCTTTAAATCGCTCCTTTCACTGGAGAATTTACCTCCCCCACATATGTAGTTGAAAGGGCACATCGTGTCCCGACTGTGGCCCGGCCACGTGGTGCACCCCCACGCCCCTTCTTGGCCAGGTTTCTAAACTATAGAGATAGAGACATGATCCTCGCTGAATCTAGGAAACACCAAGATCTGAAATATGAGAACACTTGTGTGAGGTTATTCCCAGACTTTTTGGCGGAGACACAAAAAAAGACGCCGCTTCTTCAACAATGTCCGCAAATGGCTCAGGGAAAGGGAGATCCAATACAGCATGCTGTACCCAAGCAGACTCCTGTGCAATATAAAGGATCTGTTAAGTTCTTTACTAATCCTGCAGAGGCTTCTGAATGGCTGAAGATGAGAGATGTCTAAATCCAATTAACTACAAATAAATGGCTTGCTTGGCATCACATTTTAAGTTTACTGTACCTGTTGTACAACCAAAAGTTGAGACTTTGTTCTGAAACATGCCCTGCAAAAGAGGTTGGTAACAAATTATACTCACCATTAGCTGGGGCCAACTGCTCAGGAACTCATTTTTTGAATAATTCCAATATGCTGCTACCAATACCTCATGCTGAATGGATGGATAGAAATGTCTAAAACCAGTTAACTACGCATAGATGGCTTGCATGGCAACACACTTCAAGTTTATTGTACCTGTTGTACAACCAACAGTTGAGGCTCTGCTGTGCAACATGCCCTGTACACTGTGTTGGTAATGAATTATACTCACCACTAGATGGTGCCAATTGCTCAAGAACTCATTTTCTGAACAAATCTAAAATGCTGCTGCCAACGACTCAGGCAAAGTAATGGATCCACGTCTTATTACGTGAGAGGAAGCTGAACAGTGATCGATTCCAAAGTTTTGCTGAATCTACAGCTGCACTATCTGTGTAATTCATGCCTACAGACATACTGGCTGCTGAGCTCCATTAACCGACACTGACCCTTTTTCTTTCTTCTATTACTTTTCTCTTCTTGAGGGAAGTTTCTGATGGCACCTCAGTTGATGCACAATGCTCCAGGTAAATATCAGTTGTTTATTCATCCGTAATGGATAGACTCTTAATTCCTGATATTTCTGAGTAACCGGAGAAACTGGATACTACACTGAATCTTGACAGACTATGAAAATATGCGGTTGAATCTCTATGCAACAATGTTCCAGTTTGGGACTTTTTTTTTCATGTTTTGTTTTTTAGTTTGGGTTTCCGGTAGAACAGTAGGGGGGGGGGATATTTTTCCAGCCACAGCTCACCACCAGGGGTCACTATATAAAAACTGTATAAGATTTTCATTTCTTGCTCTACTAGTCAAGGGGACGGGTGTGCCCGGTTTCAACCTATAGAGATCATATATATTTATATATATATATATATATATATATATATATATATATATAGTTATGGCAGAATTAGTTAAACTTTTGTCCTGGAACGTCAGGGGATGAATGATGAATTCAAAAGAGCATCTGTATTTCAGTACCTAAAACAATTTAAGCCACACCTTATTTTCCTGCAGGAGACACACCTAGATGGGAATAAAACTTTGGCCATACGCAGGCCTTGGATTCAGAGAGATTTTCACTCAACATACTCCACATACGCCGGGGGGAGGGGGTATCCATTCTTGTTAAAAATCTATTCTGTGTACAATCCATCAGGTATTTTCGGATCCTGGGGTAGATTTGTGGCTCAGATATTGGATATCTGCTACCATAGTTTATTAGTGGTTAACATATACCTACCACCACCATTGCAGGCTCAATTGTTATATGATGCATTTGTTAAGTTAGCGGAGTTTGCTCACCTCCCCCTTGTTTTGATGGGTGATTTTAACACCATATTGGATGCGGCTCTGGACTCTTCCAACCCTGGCAGACCGGGGTCGGGTGAGCTAAGCTCTTGGATGTCTGCGATGGGGTTATCAGAATTATGGTGCTGGAAACAACCAAGTGTCAAGAGTTTCTCATGTATCGGCCTCTCACGGGTCATCGGCTAGGATTGACCTGGTTTTTGGTAACGTGGCAATACTACCACTGCTGGGAGAGGTCGAATACATAGCGGGGGGCATCTCAGATCATAACTCTCTCTCACTCTGAGCTTCATACAACTCACTTTTAGAGAGACTTAGGTTCCGGACGCA
>BLSH010054530.1:122472-133089 GCA_018402905.1 Glandirana rugosa | reverse complement strand
CGAATACATAGCGGGGGGCATCTCAGATCATAACTCTCTCTCACTCTGAGCTTTCCGGCTGGAAGAAAGGTGTGGGGGGGGGGGGGGTCGGGGGGGGAGTTGGAGACTGGCCTCAAGCTGGTTACAAAATGATCAGGTTGCCTCTCAAGTGGAGGCTTCAGTTAACGCATACTGGACTCTTAATGAAGAGTCCGCTGAGGTACCTATAGTAGTGTGTGGCGCCTTTAAAGCAGGGACTGGGGGGTGGGGGTGTATCCATCAAAACAGCACGAGTTATCCCTAATGAGGAGTTACAAATCCTGCAAAACAAAGAATGTGCAGAGGAACACTCTGGTTTACCTACGGAGACAAACTACACCAACTTATTAGGGACACAGAGAAGTTTATCCCTGCATGTTAAAGACTTGGTCAAATCTGATTTAAGACAGAAAGCGAACACAGTGTTCGAAGAGGGGGACAAAAATGGCAAGCTCCTGACTTTGTTGGTGGCAGATTTTAACCCAATTACAAACATCCCTGTGATTAAAATGGAAGGGGTGGATAAACTACAGATCTTCAAGTCATCACTAGTGAGTTCATTCATTTTTTTTCCAATTTGTATGCCCCAATCCCACCTTATGAAAGTGAGGCTCTAGACTCCCTATTGAAGGATCTTCCTATACCACAGCTATCAGATGAAGATAAAGAAATATTAGAGGCAAAAAGCACTAAAAAAGGAGATATAGAGGCAGCAATTTTTGCTTTTCCTCCCCATAAAGCCCCAGGCCCGGATAGTTTTCTGGCCGACTTCTATAAAAAAAAACGTATGCTGAACATCTAGCCCCCAGATTATGTACCCTATTTGAGTATTGCTTGAAACAGAATCAATTACCTGAATCAATGTTGGAAGCGTACATGACCCTTTTATTAAAACCAGGGAAAGACCCACTGGAATGTGCATCTTATCGCCCTATGAACATGGATCTAAAAATATTAACTAAAGTATTAGCGTCCAGGTTGGCAAAGGCAATTTCGTCACTAGTGGACTGATCAGACAGGTTTTATGCCAGGTAAAATCTTCAGACACAAATCTTAGGAGAATATTCTCTCGTCTTCAAATCCCCAATTATGGAACACAAACAAGGGCGATTATGTCGCCCTTTGACTCGGTCGACTGGTCTTACATACACAGGGTTCTGGAACTCATGGGCTTTGGCCTGAGTTACAGGAAGTGGATAAGATTATTCTATCGCAATCCAAGAGTGACAATCAGATTAGGACTGACGATATCCTGCCTGGTCTTTCACAGTTGTAAGGGGCAGGAGGCAGGGGTGTTCCCTTTCCTTTTTGCTCTAATGATTGAGCCAATAGCAATAGCACTTAGGACATCACAGGCTGTGACTGCAATATGGATGGGTAATATAAACGAATGCCTAGCGTTGTACGCGGAGGACTTGATTCTATTTCTGCAAGACCCAGGGCCCTCTTTACAAGCTTCATTAACCATACTAAACAACTTTGCTACATTTTCAGGCTTGATGGTGAATTGGTCAAAGTCATCAATTTTACCCCACACACTCCCACATGGGTGCCAAAATCCTTTTTTTTTTTTTTTTTTTTAAAAACTGGATGGCATGGTTAGTTCTTTTTTTTATGGTTTCCTGGGTCCCCTAGATCAGTAATAAAGGTTTTTCAGGAACCATGGGGGCAAGAAGGGCTGGCATAAATATTTTTGGGCTAGTCAATAAGTCTTTGCCAGAAGATAGTTATTGGCAGATGACAGTGACTCAGCCACAGTGTTAGAGTCGGCTAACCTCGGGTCTTATGAAAGCCTTAAGCTAGCTCTGTTCAGAGGTACTAACTCAACCCTACCGTTAACGCTGTTCATGAAATTCACTATCAGAGCCTGGGGAACCGCAGTCAAAACTTACATGCCCTAGCTACTTGGGGTATTCCCCTTCCACACCTTTTGTGGATTAATCCCAAGTTATCCCATTTCCTTGGCTTTCCTGATCCTATGATCTGGGCTTCTAAAAGTAGTAAAACATTAAAGGACATTACTATAACTAAAAGGTACAACATGACCTTCCCAATAACCACTTTTTTTTTTTTAGCTATATCCAGTTGCGACATGCTCAGCCTCAATTTAAAGAAATCAAGGTAGCATCCTTCCCTTTGGAGCTAGAAAATGTACTAACTGATGAGGATCTTTCCAAAACCTTACCTGTGTCAACGCCTGCATCGCTAATTAAATGTAAAGAAAAAGTGGGAGGCTGAGGTGCCTGTATACAAGGGGAGGAATGGGACAAAATGCGGGATAGACCATTTAAACATCTAGTATCAGCCAGAGATAGCCTGCCTAATCCAATATAAATTTTTACACAGGTCCTATTATACCCCAGCTAGACTAGCGAAAATCTTTCCTGCTGTTTCTAATGAATTATGGCGTGGTACACCAGCTGACGCTGAGCAAATCTTTTGGTCCTGTCCACAGATTAAGAAATATTGGTCTGAGATAACACCTGCCTTTTGGAGATCCTGACTGTACCCATACTGCTATCTAAGAAAGTCTGCCTCTTGGGATTAGTGGATGAACTGGTACCAATCAGGGCATTGAGAACCTTACTGAATATATTATTTATTATTAATTTATTATTATTATTAGTTTATTATTAATCAACTGTTTACTCGTTTTAAATCATGACAACAGAAACTACCCAAATGAACTTGGTCAAAAGTTTACATACCCAGGTGATTTTGGCCTGATAACATGCACACAAGCTGACACAAAGGGGTTTGAATGGCTATTAAAGGTAACCATCCTCACCTGTGATCTTTTTGCTTCTAATTTTTGTGTGTGTATAAAAGGTCAATGAGTTTCTGGACTCCTGACAGACCCTTGTATCTTTCATCCAGTGCTGCACTGACGTTCTTGATTCTGAGTCATGGGGAAAGCAAATTAATTGTCAAAGGACCTGCGGGAAAAGGTAGTTTAACCGGTTCCTGACCGCGCACTATTTACGTCGACAGTGTGGACGTGTCTCGCAAATTGCTGTAAATAGGCGGTGATTTGCGTGCGCGCAGCTAGAGGACGAGAGCGCGCCGCCGCACCCTGGGGGAGTGTGCCCGCAGCTCGGGCGGACCCGATGTCCGCCGGTGAGCCGCGATGAGCTGCCAGAGGCAAAGAACGGGGAAACGCCGATGCCTTCCCTGCCCCCTGCAGGTTAACCCCTTCACTGCCAATGACATTTATACAGTAATCAGTGGATATTTAAATTTCTGATCGCTGTATAAAGGTCATTGGTCCCAAAAAAGTGTCAAGAATGTCCGACATGTCCTCCCCAATATCAAAGTCCCGATATAAAAAAAAAAAAAAAAAAAAATATATATCGCAGATCGCCGCCATTACTAGGATAAAAAAAAAAAAAAAACAACTGTAAAAAACGCCAGAAATTAATTCTCCCATGGCTTGTAAACGCTGCAACTTTTGCGTAAACCAATCTATAAACGCTGATTGCGTTTTTTACCAAAAATATGAGGAAGAATATAAATCGGCCAAAACCGATGAATAAATTTGTTTTTTTGGATTTGCATTTTAGCAAGAAGTAAGAAATAGTTTTTTTTTTTTGCAAAATTGACGCTCTTTTCTTGTTTATAGCGGTGGTCAGAAGTGACGCAGAGGTGATCAAATACCACCAAAAGAAAGCTATATTTGTGGGGAAAAAAAAAGGAAGCAAATTTGGTTTGGGTAAAACATCGCACGACCATGCAATTGTCAGTTAAAGTGACGCAGTGCCGAATCGCAAAAAGTGCTCTGGTCCTACAGTGGGAAATCCTTCCAGGGCTGAAGTGGTCAACTGTATAAAACAGGAAAGGGATATAAAAGATATCCAAGGAATTGAGAATGCCAAACTCTAATCAAGAAGTGGAAAATGAGGGGTTCTGTTGAAACCAAACCACGGCCAGGTAGACCAACTAAAATTTCAGCCACGACTGCCAGGAAAATTGTTCAGGATGCAAAGAAAAACCGATGGTGGATCGCTGATATTTTGGGGATGTGCGAGCTACAAAGGCACAGGAAATTTGGTCAAAATGGATGGCAAGATGAATGCAGTATGTCATCAAAAAATACTAGAGGAACATTTGCATTCATCAGCCAGGAAGCTGCGCATGGGATGTACTTGGACATTCCAACATGACAATGTTACAAAACACAAGGCTAAGTCGACCTGTCATTGGCTACAGCAGAATAAAATGAAGGTTCTGCAGTGGCCATCTCAGTCTCCTGACCACAATATCATTAAGCCACTCTGGGGAGATCTGAAACGTGCAGTTCATGCAAGACAACCCAAGAATTTCCAGGAACTGGAGGCTTTTTGCCAAGACGAATGGGCAGCTTTACCATCTGAGAAGATAAAGAGCCTCATCCACAAATTCCACAAAAGACTTCAAGCTGTCATTGATGTTAAAGGGGGCAATACACAGTATTAACCTGTACAGATCCGCACTATAGACAAAAGACGTCTACAGCGCGGATCTGAAAATCCGGGTGGACGTCCGCTCCTTTACACGCCCCCTGCGCGCACTGGGCGGCGGCGGCGGCGCGCGCCGCACGCTGCGTGGGCGTGCCCGCGGGTCGGGCGGACTCAATGTCCGCTCCTGACCCGCGATCGCCTTACAGAGCTGTAGAACGGGGAACCGCCGATGTAAACACGGCGGTTCCCCGTTCTGTGACAGGGGACAAACATATCTAGTGATCCCTGTCACTGGGATCAGTTAGATCTGTTATGTCCCGGCCAACCCCGCCCCCCCCCACAGTTAGAACACACCCAGGAAACATTGTTAACCCTTCACTGCCCCCTGCAGGTTAACCCCTTCACTGCCAATGACATTTATACAGTAATCAGTGGACATTTAAATTTCTGATCGCTGAATAAATGTCATTGGTCCCAAAAAAGTGTCAAAAATGACCGACATGTCCGCCCGGATATCAAAGTCCCGATAAAAATCGCAGATCGCCGCCATTACTAGTAAAAAAAAAAAAATAATAATAAAAACGCCATAAATCAATTCCCATAGTTTGTAGACGCGATAACTTTTGCGCAAATCAATAAACGCCGATTGCGATTTTTTTTACCAAAAATATGTAGAAGAATATAAATCGGCCAAACCCAATAAATAATTTTTTTTTTATTTTTTATTTTGGGATATTTATTAGAGCAAAAAGTAAAAAATATTGTTCTTTTTTCAAAATTGTTGCTCTTGGTTTTGTTTATAGCGCAAAAAATAAAAACCGCAGAGGTGATCAAATACCACCAAAAGAAAGCTCTATTTGTGGGGGAAAAAGGACATCAATTTTGTTTGGGTACAACGCCACACGACCGCGCAATTGTCATTCAAAATGCGACAGCGCTGAAACCTGAAAATTGGTCTGGGCAGGAGGGGGGTTTAAGTGCCCAGTAAGGAAGTGGTTAAGGAATGGGGTATGTAAACTTTTGATCAGGGTCATTTGGGTAGTTCCTGTTGTCATTACGATTTAAAAAGAGTGAACACAGTTGATTGATAATAAATGGCTTCAGCCAAACGCTAACCATGAGTGAAAGAAAAGTTTGTTATCATTCATATTCTCTGAAAAATGGCCATAAATCATAAATTCTAAGGGTAAGTAAACTTATGAGCAAAAATAATAAAAAAAATGATATGTATATTTTTTTAAATTTAGAATTTTTTATTATAAGCGGTTCTGGGGCAGTGCGCTTGCAGGACAGAAAAAGTCCTGCAAGCAGCATCTTTGGGGCTCCTCCACCGCCCCTGCCATTGAATTGAATGGCCACTGCTTCGGAAGCACCACACTTTTAACCCCTTTTTAACCCCTTCAGGGGGGGTTAAAAGCTCCCCGCTACTGCCCGAATATCGGCGCAAAGACTAGCGACGCTTTACCGCTACCGCCCCAGCGGCAAAGTGGACATAGAGTAGAGATATGAGAGACCCAGCACATAGTGGAGTTTATTATGTTAATAAATATATAAATAAAAAGGGGACACTTTAATGGAATGGTGTTTGCTAAAAGTTTTTTTTAATAACTACATATTTACACATACCTCTGCTATTGGGAACATCCAATTCCTGAAGTTTCTTAAAACCTCGATCATCTAGAAAAAAACAAACAAAAAAACTTTAAAATATATATTTAGTTGATTACTAAATCACAAGTAAATAATAATTTCGGTTCTCCTCCCTACCAAGGACAGCAACAGAAATAGTTCTGCACAATGGACTGGCATCTACCTCAGCTTTCTTTGTGCAATTTGTCATTGGCAATAGGAGTAAAGGCATTCATCAATGTAATAATGAAGGCATTGAGGCATACATTAACAAATGTAACTCTATGAATTTATCTAATAGAAAGGGTTATAACCGAAAAATAAAATGAAAAAGGTGTCACTTATTACCCATTAAAATAAAACTGTTTTAGTCATACAATTGTAGAACCATGATAAAGAGAACCATTTTATTTGAATTAATAATCTGCATCTGTTTTGTTAAATTAGGTTTTATCCCAAGGAGACTATTCAAATATTAGTATATTCGGGAGCGTCTGTATATGGAGTTATAATTGGGGATAAGAGCTACGTGGGAAGGAACGTTCCCTTTCCAGCCATATCTAAGGAGTGTGAGGGATGTTACAAGTGATGTTGCAGGTAGAGCCCATAGTGAACATCAGGGGGACATGCACAGTATCTGAAGCACTGCCTGAGGATCATACAGAGAATGAACTGTGTAATGAACATTACTATATGAAGGAAACACAAGATTGATCACTTGAGTAAGCATACTGTAAAATATATATTAAAGCTGAATTCCAGGCAAACAGCTAAATACACAGAGGGAATACATATAAAGAAGCAGTTTTACAGGCAAAGAATATGTACAGAAGTTTAGCTAGCCCTGACATTTACACAACTCTGCCACATAGTTCTCTGGCAGACCAGGAGAACCCATTTCACTCTGCTAAAGTTTGGCAACACATATGGATCTCATCCACACCTCTAGGTAGTGAAAGTAGAAAGAGCATAATGATAAGATCACTTTGCTCTTCCCTCCTATCAGTATGCTCCTGGCACTGCAGCACAACGGATTGGCTGCTTGTAGTGCTTTTACCTTTCCCAGTTTGTGCTCAGCTTTTCAGAGATCACAGGAGGCTGATGACCCAAGTGAAATGCAAGTCCTTATGCTGCTTGAATTTTAAAAAAATAAGTCTAGGATGTATTCATAAATACAGAGTGGTCTTCATTTTTGTCTTTTAGATCTTCCTAGAATTCAGCCTTAATAGAATCTGTATTCAATGCTTTGAGCACACTGGTATGATAAAAACATGGCACTTACCGTTAATGGAACCCTGTAATAAGAAGCAAATGTGGACTGCTCATGGCCTGGGATAAGTTCCGCTTGATACTTCCTAAACAAACAGACTAAAAAAAGTTTCCTCCGCTCACGCTATACAGCATGGATGGGTAAATCCTTCCACTCAGCCATTTTCAACCCAGCTTCTTCCATTTTCCAATGAAAGGATATAAGGTAGAAGGAGGCTGATAGGACAACCCACTAGACAAATTTCAGCCCGTTCATTAGAAACCAGCAAAAATTCTAACAATTTATGGCCAGCTTAAGTGCTGTATTTTAAGTAGTAGTACAGAGCTTATACTTTGCATGAAAGTTACTTCACTATGGTTCCCAACCCCCAATTATCTTTTGCTTCACAGCAATAAACATGTGCATTAAAATTTGTACATTGTGTACTCACTAGAGAAATGTCACAAATATAAAGGATTTGATAAACTAAACACTAAATCAGATCAGACACAGAAGTCCGTTATGGCCAATCCCTACATTTTTGTTGTCATTACATGAATTCACTGATGGCTAACCATTTAGATGCACAGTATTCGCAGGACTCCCATGTGTCTGAATAGTTGGACATCAGTAGGTGAAGTAATAACAAAATTGTTACATGTTAAACTAAATTAAAAAAGAGCAGCATACAGCAAAGATCAGAATGACAAAATTACTTTACTGAATGTTCCTGCCCTAATCAAGTAAAAGGAGTGTCCTCATAGAAGCAATAGTGACAGATTTTAAATTTCACATGAAATATACTTACATTTATCACAGGATGCCTCGTCAGACTGATCGGCACAGTCCGGAGTATCATCACATTCAAGACCTCCGTTAATACAGCAGCCATCAGCACAGCGGAACTGGGTAGGGTAGCAGTGCCCATTGCACACTACGAATACAGAAACGCCAGGTAAAAATAAAAAAAGTGTTCTGAACAATGCGTAAACTTCACAGAAGCTGCAATGATTGCATGAATTATATGAAGGCTGGCTTAAGCAGTCCATAGATGGATCAAAATTTAGCCAGTTCAGAAGCGAACGTCAAACTATCTATGGCCGTTACCACTCAACAGAAGAAGAAGTCGATGTAACAATTCACTCGTATCAAATAGGACTGTTGGAGAACTTTTGCCGATCAGCTGCAGCTGCTGTTCAGTGTATCCTGACAGCAGGGAGGATTCCTCCATCCACTTCATTTGTGTGGATAGATTAATCCATTAATTTTTTTCCAGTCAGCCCTCTGACTGATAAAAGAAAAAAAAAAAACCCCCACACCATGAGGCATCTATAGTCACAGTACTCTTTAACCTATAACAGAAAAGCTACTTTTATCATTGAATTACACTAAGTGGGGGGCTGCAAGTACCCGCAGCTGGCTTTCTTGAAAAAGGAGAAATGATGGCAATAGATTAAAGTGGATCTGAAGGCAGAACGTCTTTTTTACCTTAATGCATTCTGTGCATTAAGGTAAAAATCCTTCTGGGTGCAGCTCCCCCCACCCCAGACCCCCTTATACCTACCCAAACCCCATCTCGATCCAGCGATGTGCATGAAAACATCGACTCTCCTGGGTCTCTCTCACCTCATCGACTCCTGCTGCCGTCAACCACAGCCAGTGAGCCAATGAGGAATGAGAGGCGGGACCGAGCCACACTCTGTATGCGAATGGACAATGTCCATTCACAGGAGCGTTGCTCAGGAGCAGGCCTTTGCCATTTCCCCTCATATCAAGAGGCTTGCTCTGTGCAAAACAATTGCATAGAGCAAGTAAATAGAATAGATTTGTTATCCTTTAAAGCGATTCTAAAGGTTGTGATTCTTTTTTAAAGTGATTGTAAAGTCTGTTTTTTTCCTATTAAAATAATAAACATGTCATACTTACCTACCCAGTGCAGTGGTTTTGCAAAGAGCAGCCCAGATCCTCGGGTCCCTGGCTGGAGCCCCTGGCCCCTCCCTCCTGTTGAGTGCCCCCACAGCAAGCAGTTTGCTATGGGGGAGCCCAAGCCGAGGTGCAGCTCCATGTATCCATTCAGACATGGAGCTTCAGGTCAGCCCCGTCCCCTTTCTCTCCTGATCGTCTGAGTTTGATTGACAGCAGCAGGAGCCAATGATGTGGCTGCTGCGTCTCAGCCAATCAGGGGAGAGAGTCTCGGACAGCCAAGGCACTCTTGGACAGAGAGGGGGCTCAGGTAAGTATTAAGGGGCTACTGCACATAGAAGGCTTTTCATCTTAATACATACAATGCATTAAGATAAAAAAAAAAAAAAAGCCTTCTGCCTTTACAACCACTTTAAATATTAATTTTACTTGGTGCGAATAGTGGAGTGCATCGTCAATCACAGAAGAGTGTGAGTGTAGATAATCAAAGTTTCGGATAGAGAAAATATAGAATTGGTCAGATGGATGGTCAGGAATAATATAAATACAAACAAAACTAAAATTAAAAAGTAGCACAATTGCACACCAGTTGATGTGTGTTTTACGACATGCTTTCCCGTCCAATGCCAGCAAAGCGGCATGTGATATGCTGTATCACAACCTCTTTGCTACTGCAACCCACCTGACAGTGTCTACCAGAGCATCTCATCATTAACAGTCTGCATCTAAAAGCCTCTGTATAAGGGCCTTCAGCAAGTTATTGTTAATATGCACAAAAATCAAATAAATCATCATATTTTCAATCAATCAGTCTATATGGGAGCAAAAAAAAAAAATAAAAAAAAAGTTACCCGGCTCCATCCTCCTTCCTTTGCCAGAATGGTCTGAAAAATAAAAGACAAAAAAAAAAAAAAACACAAATTAAAGCAGCTTTACATAAAGATATCTTCCATAAAATTAGGCAATTGGAAGGCATTTCATATTTAAAGCAGTGTCCACCACCATGTCTCTGTCTCTTCAGTCTGAGCAGCATCGTGTTTGGTCAGACCGGGGGGATTTGGGGGGTTAAGTGGGAGAAGATGGGGGATAAATAAAGCCACGGGTACCTCTTAAGTATGTGTCTGTTTATTGTGAAAACCATCAAATTGATAACGTAAAAAAATTTATATCCAAATATGTAGTCTGACTTCTCTGTCTCTGTACCACCACCTGTGACGAAATTTATACTTTACGGAAGGTTAACGGATTAAAATACCTTCTATAGAAATACATTTCGACGAAATTAAACACAAAAAAAAAAAAAAACAGAAAATAAAAAGTCTGGTAAGACCGTTTCCTTCCTCCTACCTCGGCCCATTGAAA
>BLSH010054530.1:54814-81972 GCA_018402905.1 Glandirana rugosa | reverse complement strand
ACGTCCAGACGAAGCAAAGTGAATACGCATAGCGAAACGCGTTGACGTCACACGTCTCGTCACACGTCCCATGACGCATGGGGAGCTACCCATTCGCTGGATTCACGGCCGCTCCAATCCAAGGCGATCTCCACAACGAGGGCTGAACAGCAGCGTGGTTAGCTGCTTAGAGATCCTGTTAGCGTCCCCACACACCCGGAAGCAGCGGCATAGCCCGCACATTTGATACAGGAGATTTGCCTCCGTAATCTACTATACCCGGGCAGCAAAGGATACCAGTAGCTACCAGCAGAAAACAACAGCGGGCCTCATGTACCTAGGAGGGACAGTCCATTGCCATTACAGTGACTATATCGAGGTCTGGAGGAAAGAGTGAGTAAAAACTGTGGACATTTATACAGCTGCTTGCAACTTTGCTCACTTCTCTTTTCACGCATACGTTGTCCTGTTGATACTACCTTCTTTTTCATACTCTATAGCCACACAGGTCACTGCTGTGATAAGCATTCAATCAATCCAGCATACCCATCCTATTGAGCTATCCCCATACCCCAGTGTGGGGCTCAATCCGGCCCTTGCTGTTGTCTCTCAGACCTCTCCCTTAATACACCCGGATTGAAGTGACTATCCAGTTATCTACTGCAACTATATCCAATCTTAGTGGCCCCCTTCCTCATTGCTGACTACTGAACATTGGGACGTTTTTGACATCCTATCTTATTTGTTTATGTGTATGTCTTCCCTTTGTGTGTTGTGTCTGTGTTGTGTTTGTCAGGTCCTGACCACTAGGAGACTTGGTCTCCTTGGGTCAGTCTAGATACTTTCTGTTACCTCAATCATCCGAGATTGATGGTTTTGTACATTTTGGCTGTTACTGTACAGCTTTTTAGTAACTTAATAAATTTATATGAGTTTTTCATACATATTTACATACTGTAGTTATTGCCCTTCCTTCCTCTTTATTGGGGGGTGATCAGTGTGCTTGGTGTACACAGTAGGCGGTAACGAGCTGTTACCGCAATCTCCCTGTCACACACAGGGAGAACCGCGGTAACAGCTCGTTACCGCGGTTTGTTTACATCACATGACCGGCTGTGATTGACACAGCCGGTCACGTGGTAAAGAGCCAAATCTATTGGCTCTTTACACGGATCGGAGCTGGGCTTCGTCCGAGGAACAAGCCTCAGCTCCGATCGGCGCGCACGAGCGGCGTGCACGTGCGGAGCTTCAGTGACCGGCTGTGATTGGACACAGCCGGTCACGTAGTAAAGAGCCAATTTTATTGGCTCTTTACCCCGATCTGGGGGGGGACACAACCCCCCGGGCAGACGAGCGATTCGTGATCACCGCAGTAGCGGCGAGAAGCGGAGGACGTCATATGATGTCCTCCCGGATCGAGGAGCAGTCCCTGCCGACGTCATTTTACTATGCGTCGGTAGGGAACTGGTTAAAGATTTCTGGCTCTCACAGAAATGTAACTTCTTCTTTAAGAGGCTCCTCTGTCCTCCACTCGTTATCAGTATAAAAGACATCTGTCCACAACCTCAAACCGTCAGACTCCACACTCCACTATGGCCAAGACCAAAGAGCTGTTAAAGGACACCAAAAACAAAAATTGTAGACCTGCATCGGGTGGGGAAGACTGAATCTGCAATAGGTAAGCAGCTTGGTGTGAAGAAAACTGTGGGAGCAATTTTTAGAAAATGGAAGACATACAAGACCACTGATAATCTCCCTCGATCTGGGGCTCCACGCATGATCTCACACCGTGGGGTCAAAATGATTACAAAAACGGTGAGTAAAAATCCCAGAACCACACGGGGGGACCTAGTGAATGACCTGCAGAGAGCTGGGACCAAAGTAACAAAGGCTACTGTCAGTAACACACTGCGCCGCCAGGGACTCAAATCCTGCAGTGCCAGACGTGTCCTCCTGCTTAAGCCAGTACATGTCTGGACCCCTCTGAAGTTTGCTAGAGAGCATTTGGATATTCCAGAAGAGGATTGGGAGCACGGCATATGGTCAGATGAAACCAAAATAGAACTTTTTGGTAAAAACTCAACTTGTCTAGTTTGGAGGAGAAAGAATGCTGAGTTGCATCCAAAGAAGACCATACCTACTGTGAAACATGGGGGTGGAAACATCATGCTTTGGGGCTGTTTTTCTGCAAAGGGACCAGGACGATTGATCCGTGTAAAAGGAAAGAATGAATGGGGCCATGTATAGTGAGATTTTGAGTTAAAACCTCCTTCCATGAGCATGGGCATTAAAGATGAAACGTGGCTGGGTCTTTCAGCATGACAATGATCCCAAACACACCATCCGGGCAACAAAGGAGTGGCTTCATAAGAAGCATTTCAAGGTCCTGGAGTGGTCTAGCCAGTCTCCAGATTTCAACCCCATAGAAAATCTTTGGAGGGAGTTGAAAATCCGTGTTGCCCAGCGACAGCCCCAAAACATCACTGCTCTAGGAGGAGATCTGCATGGAGGAATGGGCCAAATTACCAGCAACAGTGTGTAAAAAACTTAAAAGCTTAAATGGCATGCCATCGCCCTGGGGTCCTATGATTAGCAGCCAACTTTATCCAAGTCCCACATACAATGCATAATAGTCTCGCCCCGAGATAACTTTTTCAGTGGGGACAAGTATGATCTCAGAAATTCCTAGGCACGTGCATCCAGAATATATGTGCAGACATAATTAAAACATATGCTATCTTTAAAGTTTAAACTTTTTTTTTTTTTTTTTTTTAAAAAGAAAAAAAAAAACTTAAGAATAAAAAAAATAAATAAATAAATATACAACAGACTAGAAGTAGTAAGAGGAGCGGGGACTCTCCTATATAAAACTATATATGGAATGTAGATTGGAATATTATAAGGTGTGTTGTAACCAGAGTGGGTTTGCTATTTAAAATGAAACATTAAAAATGCAGCTTATAAATCCAAGATTTTATACATATACAAACAGACCTGTTACAATTGATTGTAAAAAGGAAACAATATAAATAGAAAAACAGACTACCATTTTTTTCAAATAAAAGAAACTGTTACCCTATGTAGAATCAAGCCAATACAAAGAGAGTCAGTCTCTCTCTCTCTCTCGTTTCCACGATAATCCCATCCCGGGATATGGTTTCTATACTGCAAATTGCTATTTTGTGCTGTAAATATTTTACTGCACCAAACGTAACCCTTTTCATTATTAAACCTTATTCTGAAAAGTGTTAATCTTGTCCCTAAAGCTCTTAATGCAAGCTATAACTGACCTGTTCCTTTGAAGAGCGATACGGTTTAGGATAACTGTTCTGAATATCCCTGTCTGTGGTGACAGCGTGTGTTACAGGTGGTTATTCTAAAATCATAATTGGATTGTTAATTGTTGGAGACCTAACACTCTGGATCAAAGGTTAGTGGTGGCAGAGAAAGGGTTAATTGCTTGAATTAGCCCAGTAACAAATCGCTCTCAGGCGGCTGGCACTTAGACGGTGGCCCCGCAAGCTGGAGAATCTTTGTGCGGGAAGCAGCCGAGAGTGGTATTGTTACGTTAGTGACAAGCGCGTTGTGAGATCAAGGGAGCCCCCGGTCACCCATCGGTGAGGGCAGCGATCTGATACCCGCGTTCATCACATATTGGTTGGTAGCGGTTAGATAGCTTTGCCTTAAGAGCATTCAGTGCATTGTTAGGAATTAGCTCTGCACTGAAGGATTGTAACCTTTGTGGAAACAGTCCTTAGAGACAAGCTAGTGCAGATTTTTTTTTTTTTTTTTTTTTTTTTTTTTTTTTTTTTTTTTTTTTTTAAAGCGACAAAGCAACAACTCCTTCCTACAGCTCCTTTCTATCTCGCCTTTCTGTTCTATCTTCTCTGCTTGCAAAATGTCTGGGTTATAAGTTTATAAGAAGATGAGCAAAGATGACCTGACTGCTGAGTGTACAACAAGAGGCCTTGACGTCAGTGACAAAACTCATGGAGACATGATAAAAGGCCTTACAGGAGTACGATATCGGAGAAGGCCAAAACTCAGGGGAACTTGAAGCTGAAGGGGTTCCCGATACTCCAGAGCCAAGTGGTTCAGACTCAACGGCCTCACAGGATAGACACACAGAGACTAACACGGGAATACTACTGAATGTCCCCTCTAGGCCACAGGAGGAGGCGGCCAGCCCCAGATTGCCTGCAACCAGCATAGACTCTCCTCAACTGCAGGGAACACTACAGTGCAATGTACCTGCAGTTTCTGGAACGTCAGGCTGCGAGAGAGGAACGCTGGGCTGAGAGAGGCTGCACAGAGGGAAGCTGATCATCGGCATGAACTGGAGATGTTGAGACTTCAACAGCAGCAGCAGGCTCAGAACCACGGATCCATAGAGCACAGGGACACCTCTCTGCCTGTGAGCCCAGCCACCAAATTTCCAGTCATGGAAAAGGACAGTGATATTGACGTGTATCTACTGTCGTTTGAAAAAAACTTGTTGACCGTACCATTTGCCTCCAGTACAATGGCTACGAGACAAGGCCCTGGACGCATATGTTGACCTGCCAGCGGAGCAGGATGAAATTTATGACGCCATAAAAGGCTGCGATCATTCAGAAGTACCAACTAACCCCTCCTATATGGATGTGATAAGCCGTTTACATGCCAGCTTCCAACAGTGGACTAGAGGCCTGAAAGCCAATTCTTTTGAGGCCCTGGAAAAGCTCATGATTGAAGATCAGCTTTTGCACATCTGTCCTCCAGATGTCATGCAGTTTGTGTTCGAGCAGAAGCCTAGTTCTGCTAAAGCCGCAGCAGAACTGGCCGATACCTTCATCAGCACTCGGGTATCGGACCATCGCAAGGCCCCACCGAATGGCTGGAAGGGGGGGGGGGGTGAGGAAAAGAAAACCGCACGTAGCAACCCCTCCTCTGCCTGCCAACCAAGCTTCTCAGCGGTCTGAACCTGCAGTTCCTGGCGGCAAGTCCTCCCTGACTGACAACTGCAGGTGTTACTCTTGTGGCAAGCCTGGCCATCTTCAAACACAGTGCCCTGAGCATAAGACAACAACTCTATCTGGCCAACCGGCCAACAACCCTTCCACTGTGCTGTTCGTCAGTGGGAGACCTCAAGGACCCAATGCAAACTTGCAGCCAGTCATCGTGGGCCACCATACTGTAACGGGTTTTCGGGACACCGGAGCTGAGGTCACCTTGGTCAGACCGGAGGGGATAGAAGAAACAGATCATCCCAGAGAAGTTCCTTACCCTCATCAGAGTTGGGGAAACCCGTTCCCACATACCCAGGTATCCAATCAATGAACTAGGTGTTCATTGATTGGGTTGCCGGGAGTGGGATGAGAGAGGTGGGAGTTTGAGGAGATCCCCACTGCTGTGTTGCTGGGTGCTGATTTGGGGACTCTTGTCTCCTATTATGCCCCTGCTGAGGACACCCCTCGGAAGCCTCTGGACCCCTCCAAGGTACTGTGTGCCAATGTGGGTTTGATATCTGGGCAACCTGGGGAGGGGGAGGGTGAAGTGGAAGTGCAAGGTCCTCCTTCAAAGCAAGGAGAAGAGACCCCATTGCTTGTAAAAGGTAAATGATGTATGTTCCAATGATGCTACACCTGTACCTGTTGAATGTAATGTTGACAATGATGACAATGTATTACAAATACTGGTGGTCACTCGCAGTGCTGCAAGGGCTCGGGTCGCAGAACAGCAGGAGGTCTCTGGGCCCTCTCCTTGTTCTGACCCAGTGGACTCCACCTCTGTTGAGCCTCAGCAGCTTTCCTCGTTTGCCACAGGATTGCTTGCTGGGACTTGTGGTTCCGCCTTTGAAACAGCACTGCAGACAGATCAATAACTGGCACAGCTCAGTAGTCTAGCAGATAGCCAAACAGCCCCCCCCCCCCCGCAGAGAATGACAAACAAAAGGTTTACTAGGACAAAGGGAAATTGTACAGGGAGAGTTTGTCTGCAGAGGGGAACGAAGTCCACAGGCTTTAACATTTGAACTGCTGTACAGACGGAGGGTAAGAGGACCCCTGGACCTAATCCGTGAAGATCTGGGAGGGCAAGATTGCCGACCCAGAGGTCTCTGTTGTAGATTACGTCCTAAGATTCCGGGATAAAATGGAGACATT
The DNA here is from genome assembly GCA_018402905.1 of Glandirana rugosa. Taxonomy (NCBI): domain Eukaryota; kingdom Metazoa; phylum Chordata; class Amphibia; order Anura; family Ranidae; genus Glandirana; species Glandirana rugosa. Next base: position 75,850 of record BLSH010054530.1, on the reverse strand, counting down.
GGTGGGGTTGGTGCGCGAAAACATGACCCAGGCAGAAACGTTGGTATAACTGCAATGCTTGGGAGCGGACATGTATACTTTGGTCAGCTGGTGTATGTTCTGCTTCCCTTGCGGCAGAATAAACTCCAAGCAGCATGGGAAGGCCCGTACCCCATCACCTAGCGTCTAAATGATGTCACCTACCTAGTCAGGTTGGGAGAAGGGAATAGATGGCAGAAGGCCTTTCATGTGAACATGATCAAAACCCATCAGGAGCAGGCCGGAGCCTAAAGATACTGACCCACTCCTAGACCTGTTAGCTGACACTAGGGAAGTAAACTCCGACCTTCTGATAAACCCCAATCTTACCCCCACACAGGTACCTGGGCTGAAGGAAGTGCTGGCAGTACATGGTAGCCGGTTTACGGGGAAACCTGGGTGTACGGACCTCGCTATCCACCAGGTGGACACTGGGGCACATCCCCCCCAGTTGGCCTATCGCATTTCTCTAGGAGGTGCTGGCCGACATGAAGAGGGAGGTGGAGGAAATGCTGCAGCTGGGGTTGATTCAGAAGTCCCACAGTGCCTAGGCGTCCCCAGTGGTCCTGGTCCCCAAAAAGGATCAAACGACCAGGTTCTGTGTTGACTACCGAAAGCTGAATGCTAATCACCACTGCAGATGCCTACCCCATGCCCCGGATCGATAAGTTGTTGGATAGGCTGGCGGCTGCCCGCTATATCACGCTCATGGATCTGAGCAGAGGGTACTGGCAAATTCCTCTGGCCCTTGAAGCTCAGGAAAAGTTGGCTTTCATCACCCCATTCGGTTTGTTCAAATTTACCATCATGCCGTTTGGGATGAAGAAGTACGCCCCAGCTACCTTCCAGAGGGCCATGAATGACTTACTGGAGGGGGATGGAAACCTTTGCCCTGGCCTACCTGGATGAAATTGCCGTGTTCAGCCCTACACCTGGTGCACCTGTCTCGGGTCCTGGACCACCTGACAGCTGTCAATCTGACTGTAAAGCCCAGTAAGTGTCAGATAGACATGACGGATGTCCAGTACATGGGACACCAGGTAGGAGGAGGCACTCAGACCCGAGACAGGGAAGGTGGAGGCCATCCTGGCCTGGCCCACCCCACCCCTCAAACCAAGAAGCAGGTTATGTCATTCTTGGGGACAGCCAGCTACTATAGGAAGTTTGTAGGCAACTATAGTAGCCTGGCAAAACCTTTGACTGACCTAACCAAAAAGAAAAACTACCCAAAGTGGTGTCTTGGACACCAGAATGTGAGAGGGCATTTCAGACCCTGAAGGAGGTGCTGGCTAGTCATGAGCCACATGGATGACGCTGGAGAGGAACACCCCATCCTCTACCTGAGCCGGAAAAAGGAGTGTCTTGCGATCGTGTGGGCTCTCCAGAATTTGCAAATGTACTTTTATGTGAGGCGCTTCACTGATCATACTATCTACTTCGTTGGAGCTTAATCCTTCAGCAATAAGATTTCACCATCCAGCACAAGAAAGGCAGCACCCATGGCAATGCTGATGGGCTGTCGCAGCAAGCCGAGCACACAGGAGTCAGTTGCGTCAGGAAGGAAATTGCAGTCCCCTCCCATGCAACCATCTAAGTGGGGATGTAATGATATCACGTGCGGATACACAAAACTCCACGATTTTGTCACAAGTACGCCATGATAGTTCTACGTTTGACAAAACCCCTCGTCCCCCCTCCCTTCAACTTAGGAATTTCTGTTTCCCTTGACCAGGCTCCAAGGAGGTCTCACTGTGTTTGCCAGGCCTGATCATAAACCAATAAATCAGACCCATTAAGAGACAGCATGGGATGCCTAAGATAAGGATAAGCCATAATTCCCCTTAGGCAGCTGTGACCTTCCAGAGACCCTGAATCAACTTTAAATAGGTAGAATTCTACCCACATTTCATAACTCCAGATAGGAACGTGACATCTTAATTAAAAAAATATATATCTGAATGCGGAAAGGCGTACCAAATAAAAACGAACCCAAACGTCGATGAATTCCATCATCATGAACCCACTGCTAGTCTCGCCTCTTCCCAGGGTAGCAGAGAGCGACAAGTCTGTTAGGTTTAGACTTATTTTAATGCACTGTGCCTGCTGAACTTGAATCCCTTAATGTGGGGTTTCCACGATAATCCCATCCCGGGATATGGTTTCTATACTGCAAATTGCTATTTTGTGCTGTAAATATTTTACTGCACCAAACGTAACCTTTTCATTATTAAACCTTATTCTGAAAAGTGTTAATCTTGTCCCTAAAGCTCTTAGTGCAAGCTATAACATACCTGTTCCTTTGAAGAGCGCTACTGTTTAGGATAACTCTTCTGAATATCCCTGTCTGTGGTGACAGCATGTGTTACAGGTGGTTATTCTAAAATCATAATTGGTATTGTTAATTGTTAGAAACCTAACACTCCAGATAAAAAAAAAAAAAAAAAAAAAAAAAAAAAAAAATCGCTCTCAGGAGGCTGGCACTTAGACGGTGGTCCCGGAAGCTGGGGAATCTTTGTGCGGAAAACAGCAGCGTGGTATTGTTACGTTCATGACAAGCATGATGTGAGATCAAAGGGGGTCCTCGGTCTTCCTATGGTGAGGAGGGCAGCGATCTGATACCTGTGTTCGTCACAGGCCTGTTCTTCAAAATCCTTCTCGTTACTACAGTTTCTTCAGATTCTCATCAATTGTCCCTTCGGTATATTCCCTAGCCATTGTGGATGGTGGCAGCTTTTAGTGGGAATATATCTGTTCCAGTCAGTCAGCTTGAAAAAGGTTTTTGTACAAAAGTCTCCCACAATTCTTATAGATCTGAAGGTCTAGGTATTCCATGTTCTCCAAGCTCCATTTGCCAATGGCTTCTGCTGCTATCAATCTGTCTAATGAGGAGAAAGACAGAGGCTGGAGCCACTGCACTTGTGCAAATTGGTGGATTAGGCAAGAAAAAAGGGGATTCTAGGGGGAGCTGCAGCACAGAAGGGGTTTCACCTTGATAGAATAGAATGCATTAAGGTGAAAAACCTTGAGGCTTTTCAACCACTTAGAGAGGGTTATAACCCCTGTCAGGTTTTTTTGGCATCTGTGGGAGATTTACCTTTACTTCCTGTCCCATAGCCAAAACAGGAAGTGAGAGGAAATCCCTGCATATTTAGGGAGTCCCTTGCCCCCCCCCCCCCAAGGTTACCAGAATTCGTTTCACCATTGGAAGATTTTATCTCTATTCCTGTTCTTGGGACAACCCAAAATTTGGGATTTTTCTTACTTTCAATTATCATAATAAATCTCTAATAAACACAGCACTATAAGAATGTAACCTAAATCACTAATTCATAACTCAAATAATAAGTAACGATAAGTGTTTTACAGTGAAAACAATCCTGCTGCCTCCTTTATAAGAAATATATCTCTCCTAAGTCAATGTTAATAGATTCCAGAAGGCACTAGAACAATGCTAGAAATCCAAAGCATGAAGTGTTAAAGTTCATTAAAAAGTCAGTGCAAAAGTCTCACACAATATAACTGCAAATAGCTGTGCTCCAATCGTGCAGGAAGGATAAGGCGATTATCCCACTCCACAAGTAATCACCTCAAGCTCCACCCCCCCATGCAAATCTCACTCACCAAATGGTTATGCCTCACATAAATGCTAAGGGTGCTGAAATGAATCACTGCATCGCGATTCAGCCGTCCACGATGCGACTGCCCAGAATAGACTGGAGGGTGATGTCATCCGACTTGCCCCACATAGGCACTCCTACTTGAGGGGCGACTCAGCGCGACCCCTGCACAGCGCAACTTCAGTGCGACTTGCAAACGAGTTCTGTAATAGAAGTTAATGCAAGTCGCCCCAAAAAGTAGTACAGTAACCTTTTTCTAATTCTCGAGTCGCTCCTATTAGAACAGTTCCATTGCAGTACATGGAGGAGACTTGTCAGATGACTCAAGTCCTCTGACTAGTCACCTATGTGTGAACCGAGCCTTTACTGTGCAAGTGCCCCACTGTAGTGTGAATGCTTCTTAGGCCTCATACACACGGACGTTTTTTGACGCCGGCGTTTTTTGCAGCTCTCCATGCTAGTCAATGGCCCCATAAAAACGTCGGCGTTTTTGAGCTGTAGAGGACGTCGGCGTTAGTGAGCTGAAACTAGAACCCACAGCCATCGCGTTCTGAGGCTGTAATGTTTTGGCATTTTTTGACGCCGACGCCACAATATGCCAACAAACGCCACCTATTATCATACCGGCGTTTTCCGGCATTTTTTGACGCCGACGTTTTTAGGTTGAAAAATAGCAGAGGGATGATTTTTTTTAAAAAACGCCTATTGACGCCGACGCTCACTAACGCTCAAAAACGCTGATGCATAACGCTGAAAAACGCCAACTTTTTTTCCTTGACGTCGGGCCCGACTTTTTGTTTATTTTTTTAGAAACGTCCGTGTGTATGAGGCCTTAATATGTAGCAACATACCTCATTTCTCAAGGTGCCCCTCTTCCAGCTGACGTCTGCAGTGGATTTTCAGCCCTGCCTGCCTCTCTTCTGATCTGTCAGCTGCAGTCAGTGGGCAGGGCTGAGAATCCACCGCTGATGTCAGCTGGAGACGAGAGAGGAAAGAGGCGGGCTGGGCGGTCACCAGTGCTGAGAGGCACCGTGAGAAATGCGGTATGTTGCTACATATTAAGCAGCATGTACACTACAGAGAGGCACTTGCACAGTAAGTTGCTACATATTAAGAAGCATGTAGACTACACCCATCGCCACCAATAAGCATCACCCACACCCTACTACACCCATCATCACCCACACCCATCACTACCGCCCACACCCCTCTACACCCACCCACTGACGCCCATCACTACCCAGCATCACCCACACCCCTCTACACCCAGCTTCACCCACACCCATCACCACCCAGCATCACCCACACCCCTCACTACCACCCACACCCCTCTACACCCATCATCCCAAACACCCATCACTACCCAGCATGACCCACACCCCTCTATACCCAGCTTCACCCACACCCATCATCACCCACACCCGTCACTACCACCCACACCCCTCTACACCCAGCATCACTGACACCCATTACTACCACCCACACCCCTCTACACCCATCATTCCCCCAGCCTTCTGTTCCTACCCATGGATTCCTCCATCTCCATTCCCAGACTCTCCTATCCTTCTGTTCCTAGCCATGGATTCCTCCATCTCCAGACTCCCCCATCCTTCCTTTCTTATTCATGGATTTTTCCAACCTTCATTTCCTACCCTCCCTTGTATCCGAATCGTGATGCATCACGGAATCAAATCGAATCGTTGACCAAATAATCGTAATTGAAATCGGGAGACCTGTGAAGATGCACATCCCTAATAAATGCTCAGCATAAATTGCTCAGAATGCACCACTCCAAACATCCACTAACTACTCGCAAACATAAAGATGTCAAAGGCATATCATATAGCCCAACTGATCACTTAGCAGTTCAATTGGCTGCCTAACACATCTTCAGCAACACCTCCGGGATAATGCGTAGTGTCAATATAGACTGCCATGCAGCTGCACCCTGACGCAGCGTTTCAAACACAGATTAATTTCAAAGGGCTCCGCTACGCTGTATTGGCTGAGACGATTCATATAGGCAGAGTCCGATTGGTGGAGGGAGCACCGGCTCTGCCCGTGCCGGATGATAAAGAGGCACTGCCTTACAGCAAAATACGGAGGCGGTCCCCGCCTCAAGGGGCGGCTGTGCGCCATGATTCTTGCATAATCAAGTCTGGTTGGCGATCGATCAGATCCGCTGGCGTGGAGTAGCTGTGAACAAGCCAAGTTGGATTGCTAAGTTGTATCACGATCTTACACAGTGCTGCCATTGATCTCCTGCCTATACAAAAGTACCGCCATTTGCTTGAGTCTGAGTGATAACATCTGGATACTATATGCGAGGAGCAGCTGCGATTGATTAAGCTGGACTTTCTGCCACACATGAACAAGGTTTTACCTTTTATCTCATGTGTAGGCAACCTTTAAGAAGCAGAGATCTACCTGAACAACAGGGAAGAAGTCAAAGATCACCGGGCAGTGTCGCCTCCTCACACCTAATTTAAACTTCTAACTGCCGCGCTACAGTGTCGTAATTGCATGCATTGCACGTCAATCATGGATTTATATCAGGTGGTGAGCAGGCAACATATCTCCTCCTCACCACTTGTCAAGCACACTCAGATCACTTTTCAGAGGAGCAGCAGTGCCTGCTGCACTAGTGAATGAGCCCTTAGTTGCATTTGGCAGCAGCACCCTTAGGGCTGGTTCACACGTAAAGTTGAGAGGTGGCAAAACCCTGTGGTTGAGTTATGATTTTACCACCCACAATCTCTACCCCCTTTAGCTGAGGCAGCAGCCAAAAAGGTGTACACATGCCGCAGGAGGAATTAAGCCCCTTTTGCTTTTTGAGGAGTGCTTCCACCTGCTAAACATGACCCATTCAAGCAAAAGGGGCCACTCTGCAACTGCATGTTTCTGCGGGGCCCAAGGGGTTAAAGCAGGTGGTGAGAAAGCACAACGCTGACTGCTTTAACCCTTTATTTGCTGTACTTCACAAGGTTGCAGGGCACTTAGAGTTTTCGTGTGCTTTCAGAAAGTGCACCAAACCTGCAGGATATATTAGAACTCTATGGCTAAGTGCAGCAAACCCACAGGAAAGCTGCAGGTATACTGCAATGCACCCTCGGTGTTGGTAAACCACATCAGTGTGAAAGCAAACCTATACTATTATGCCCAGTTTATTGCTTCACACGGACATGAGGATCTCCTCTTTCTTGCTGCTGGCACCACTCTGGAGACCGCTAGCCAGGATAAGAGGTGGAGTGCAGTTGGTATCACTCTGCATGGGACAGAAGCCGGCACTACAGAGGAGGCATCCGCTTATGAGGCTGTTGCCCCCTACTATAGCTCCTTTACAAGTAGTCCCTCTGCATTGTTCTCTGATGATCTGGAATGGTAGGCCAGCAAGGCCAGATCGCAATCTACCACTCACCTGTCCACGATCTACAGGTTGCTGACCCCCGTTCTATCTGCTGCTTATTACATTCAAATATTATATTACATGACTGCTTGCTCCTGCCATTATTTCAGTTTATGCTGTCCTCTCCTACTGCTCTGCATGATTGCCATTCATCAGCTGCCTATGCATGCTGTGCACATCAGAGCTGGCTAACTTTGAAAGGCACAATGTAATACAAGGGAATATTTCCCAGAGTTTATTGGTTTGTATTTGCAAAGTGAAAATTTACCACAAACCCTAATGTGCAAGTAAAAAGAAAACAAAAACATCAAATTGGATTGCATATAATTGGATGATGGTCATCAGTCGAGCTTAAACTCATTCACTAAGCTTAGGGAATATTCCCTTGCAAAGTGAACAGTATAAACTGCCTTTTGTAAATCAACCCCAGTGCTCTGCTGAGCTGATATTGCAAACACAACTGCTGGACTATAGACATCTGCCTAACCACAACTCCTTTCTGTACTACTCCACATGCATACATAGGATATTTCTTCCCCACCAAAACAATGCTACTATCTTTGCTCCCAGTAGCTGTTTCTTTTGGCTCTCACTACCTCCTGTCTCCTATTTTGTGTTTAGGGACACCTTTTTCCCCCCTTTTTCTTTACGTTGGACATCCATGGCAGTCTTCATCAATTTGAAGATTTGCTCTATGTACACATTTTGATATAGCGGGCATCTGACTGTTTAGGCACCGCTAGAGATATGTGAGTATTGTTGTTCATCTATAGATTGTATACCATATATGGATAGTTAGCATATAGGTGATGTATAATCACTATCTATATCTGTTGATGGGTTAACCCTTTGGATTCATACATGTCAGATATCAATGTGTGTCCTTCGCGGTTTAGCGCATTTTTTTTTTTGACGCCATTGCTCTCCTCTGTACTCCACTGCGGCCACCTTTTATACCTTTAGGACTATCTCATAATAAAATATATATATATATATATATATATATATATATATATATATATATATATATATATTTATTTTTTTTTTTTTAGATAGATATCTCTTTTGATGAGACGAAGAACCCTATTGGTCCGTTTCTTAATACTACTCGTCTTATTTTTATAAACATCCTTTGGAGATTAAAATGTATGGATTATCAAACACCATTATTAGTAATTGTTAGGGATTAGATTGAATTGGTTAAGGACAGGGCTTGACAAATTTGCCTTGAATCTAGGAGCCAGCTAAAAAAGTTAGGAGCCAGTTTTTTATAGCGTAGTGTTGGGTTGTCAGCGCCCCCCGGGGTAAGACAAGTAATTTTCGCCCCTAACCCTAACTTACTCACAGCAGAGTTTAGTTTTTTTTTTTAAATTCATTAAAAGTGTATTTTTTTTCCAAAAAATTGCGCTTGTAAGACCGCTGCGCAAATACCATGTGACATAAAATATTGCAGCAACCGCCATTTTATTCTCTAGGGCTCTGCTAAAAAATATATAATGTTTGGGGGTTCCAAGTCATTTTCTAGCAGAAAATACTGGATATTTAATTGTAAGCCACTAATGTGAGAAAGTGTTCAGTCTTTAAATGGTTAAACTTTCCTGATACAGCCCGGAGATAATTGCTTTGAAAGAAGAAAATACATTGTTTGTTCCTTTATTCTTCTAACTATCAACAACTATTCCAGGCAGACAGCCAAGTTTAACAGTGGTTATATTAAGCAGAGAACGGCTCTGGCTGAATCTGACACTGTTTTAACATAGTGATAGAAGGAATGGCAGTCACTCACCAGGACGCGATTTCTGGTCGCCATGGCGACCTGGCGCCCGGGGTTTGTCGAGGCCTGGTTAATGATGCTATTAGTGTAATAATGTCCTAGGAATAGGAGATTACATTGATAAGTTTTTTATTTTCTGCACTTTATCAGACTGTTTCTATCCACATAGGGATCATATACCCCAATCTGGTTCTCGTTTCCCCTGAAGAAGCCATACCAGGTGAAACGCGTCGGAAAAGAATCCTACATCCTCCATCTCCGTGCCTCCGATTTTTTGCCATTCATGTCTACATGCCCGTTTGGAATTCAAGGAAGAGCACTCTTTTTTTTAGGGGTTATGTTTTTCTCTATGCATATGGGAGGAATTTAGTTGATTATGTCTGTTTATCCCTACAAGCCCCAGTGGTGGGCAGGTTTTTAATGTGAAATAATAAATATTACATTTTTAAGCATTTATGTTATTTGTTTTTTCAGAGGTGGGGCTGACCAGCACTATTAAAGTCCCATTATTTTCTACTGGGGTTTTATTACCCTGTGTAGTTAGTTTTTTGCTCCCAGTAGCCTAACACATTCTATAAGGAAAAGGCTATTGGGAGCATCGTACTAAAGAATTTTCTACTTCAGATAGATCTGCCCTGCATGAATTTTACAAGCATGGTGCTGATGTCACATGAGGAAATAAAATATGCTTCTTGCTACAGGAACAAGATTAATCTATTAGTAAGATTAATTGTAAACTAAACATGAAGTAGTTATATTTTTATGTCAGCAGATGTTGACTAAGAAGGCTAAAAAGGAACCATTAGACTTTAGACAGGCAAGCATTATCAAACCAACACCCAGACTAAAGTCTTCAGAGCGCGCTATAAAACATGCTATAGGTCTCTGAAGGGAGTACTTTTTTTTTTTTTTTTGTTCTACCTAGCCCCCCACCCCTCCGTTTATAGGAGGAAATAAAAGCAGTCAGAGCATGTACTTTAAATGGAAAATATCAAATCATAAGGTTCACTACAAGGGGTTAATGTGGTGACCTGTGTATGCATTTGGTTCCCCTAGCTGTGCTCACTTCCTCATGTTAGCTGAGCCAGCCAGGCATCAAATGTTACTGTTTTGTTGCTTCCTTTGTTGTTTTGTTGCTGTTCTCAGAGTGACCTGAGAGCTAAGGATAACCAGGCTGTAAGAGTTAACGTCTTTCCTGCCATTTTCAGCCTAGTTACCACCCCCTACTGGTCAACCAACAGAAAATGGACTGCCTCCAAGCCCCTGGGTTGTTCCCTAGGGGATTTCTGCCTAGATGTAGCTAAATACTCCGCTGTAGTGGTCACCCCCTTTGGGGGGTGATCAGAGTCTAAAATCGGGGTTCCTGCAGAGGTTTTCATGGGCTTACTGCTTATCAATCATAGACTTTAAGGAACTTGCACTACCCTCTTGTGGATTATTGCCTCAATGGACTTTTTCCTTAAAATGGATTGTTTAAAAAGGACTTGCCTTCTTCATAAGGCATGCACACGTTTTGGACGTTTGTGAGCTCTGCACAGGATTTGGGTTGAACTGCACAGTGTTTGTACTTTGTTTACTCGCTTTGCCTGGTCTAAAGTTTCTTAAAGTGGAGCATGCACAGTGTGTCAAAAGAACAGGACTTGCAACACTACAAGGGGACTGAGCTAGCGAAAGATGTAAAAAAATGGGTTTAACACACAGTACTTTCCAAGTTGAAGTTAGTGTTGTTGCTAAGGACTACAGTTTTGTGTCATTGCTTAAGACAGCTAGGGGTTTGAGTTGCTGTGGTAGTGGATGGGGTTGAGCACTTGGCATCTCCACTAGTGGCCAATTCCTCACTGTTTAGGGCCGGACCCATAGCACAGAGTGCTTAGACTTGACGTCACAGGCAGAGAAGCAAATGAAAAGGGGCCCCAGAGAGAGTGCAAGCATGGATGTTGAAAGGGGGGGGGAGAGAGAGAGAGAGACACACACACACACACAGAGAGAGACACAGAGAGAGAGAGAGAGACAGAGACAGAGAGACAGAGAGAGAGAGAGAGACACAGACAGAGAGAGAGAGAGAGAGAGAGAGAGAGAGAGACAGAGAGACAGAGAGAGAGAGAGAGAGAGAGACACAGAGACAGAGAGAGAGAGAGAGAGACACAGAGACAGAGAGAGAGAGAGAGAGAGACAGAGACAGAGAGAGAGAGAGACAGAGACAGAGACAGAGACAGAGACAGAGAGAGACAGAGACAGAGAGAGAGACAGACAGACAGACAGAGAGACAGAGAGACAGAGACAGACACGTTTCCTGTTATCCCAGAGCAACCACAGGATGTGTCACTGGGAGACAGTGACATGAACTGCTGGATCCCAGTACAGGCTCAGCGGCAGCCCGCCCATAGGGGGCGCACGGGGCGCCCCCCGCGCAAGCTATTCACACAAAAAAAAGTCACTTTAAGAGGTGTCCGGGCGCCGAACACAGTCTATGGGAAGCTTCCCAACCTGCAATCAGCTGATTGCAAGCTGTGAAGCTGATTCGCCGCTGTTCAGGGCGGGCTCGGGGCACAAACAGTGCGCCCTGGACCCACCCCTCTACAGTAATTTGTCTGTCTCTTCCCTGTACTCTGATTGGGGTGACCGGAGGATGGGGGGGTGGTGCTTTTTTTTGGCACTGTCACTTCCGGTTTACCCCGGCTCAGAGTGGACTGAGACAAAGTGTGACCAGCATGGTGAAGGCCTGACTGTCCTGAGCTGCCCTCCACCGCATGTCATCCAGCCCTCCGCACCCCTCCACTGCATGGGACATGAGAGCCTAACGGACTACACACCCTGCGGCTGCATGCATGGATGGACGGATGACGAAAAACTGATAGGACTGCAAATATGAGCCCTGGATCCCTCCTGTCTGACAGCAAACATGCCGACTCTGTAGAATTGCAGTGCAAATAGAAAAGCCGTGAGTACCCCCGCTCTCACATGGATCTAGCCCCCCAGGGCTGCCGATAGGGGGGTTTCACAGATCTTCTCCTGGGGCCCCACGAGTTCTATATGGGGCCCTGGCAGTTGATAAGCACTTTGCAGCCACTAAAGAATACTCGATTCCTTCTGTCACTCTCATAGTTAGGGGAGCTCAGTCTGTCTATACTTGTTCAGGTTCTCTGTAACTTCGTTCTCTTCCCACTCTCTCCCCCCCCCCCCCCCCCAGATTCTCCTCCTCTCTGTCTCTGCAAATCTGCTCCAATCTCCCACTGATTATGTGGGGTTATCCTGCAGTCTTTCACTCCTGTTCCCCTCTTATCAGACCATCTGGTCTCTATACAGAGTGAGTGAGTGAGTGAGTGAGTGTGTGTATCTATATCTATATATAATCTGCTGTCTCCCCTGGCACAGACTGCTTCTCACTTCACTGCAACAAACCTCATTTGTCTTTTCTATGCAACCACTTTTTCTTCCCCCTACACTGTCACCACCCATTAGGTTCAATTCCCTCTTCATATCCATACTCAACTCAGTTTAACCATTTCATAACAGATCTGGATAAGGACTCCCATATTGTTTTTTATCGCCTAGCTTAGATCTAGCATCACTAGAGAACTCCTAAGTAAGCCCAAGTTCACATCAGAGCGATTTGTCATGCAATTTGACTGTAAAATCACATGACAAAATCGCAGCCTATAAAACCTGGGGGCCATGAGTTGTCAGTCTGCCCCTCTGTGTGCCATTCTTACTGAGAGCAACACTGATTATATGTGCCTGGCTGATGGCATGGCCTAGCGCTCTGTGCCTGGCTGATGGCGTGCCCTGGCACTCTATCAGGCTGGAGGAATGCTGGCATGCCTTGTGCTTGGTTGGAGAAATGCTGACATGCTCTGTGCCAGGCTGTGCACAGTCCTGGGTGGATTATTGCTAGAAGAAGACACAGGACTGCAATCCATTAACATGGAGGGTACCTCTGTTTGGGTCTGGGGTAGCAATGTTTACTGATGTGCCTGCACCTTTTGTTGGAGGAACTTGCCAATTATAGAACAAGGTAAACCAGTCTCGGGTAACTTTTTTTTCCTTTAAAGGGTTCACCCAAAGTTACATTATTCACCTTAAATCACTTATGTTTTAAAAGTGTATACGTTTGCATAATTGGTTTGTTTCCAGGAATACATTTGGTTTTGGAGATTTGTGGATTTTTTTTTCTCTAGAAGATGATATCCATGGTTTGGTTTATGCTCATGAGTTTTTATCTCATCGTTTTTTAGATTACTACATTCAGCTTTTCCCCCATCTAGTATGTTAACCTGGTGTTCTTGGTTTAAAACAGAAAATATTCCCCGTACACTTTCTGGATTTTTTAAAATATATTTTATAATCTATATTTTTTTTTCCTCTTACTATAACTAAACAAAAAAAAGCCCTGAAATATTGACTTGTCAAGCATAGAATACTGGTCTGGGGTACCATGGAGGCTGCAGATCTAAGTGCCAAGGCATTGGGGGGGGGGGGGGGGCTACGGCTGGATGTCTGCCTCTGTTAAAGAGTATGCAGAGCCGAAACTTATTTTTAGTTTTTGATAGAGTAGGGAAGGGTTAAAACACATTAGGTTATTTTTTTGTTGTCGTTGACTGTCATGTTAGAAAGCCTAAGTGCCGCTACATGATGCCTGCTGCCTAGATAGATGGGACAGTGCTAGACTGACTGGCAAACAGCGAGCAGGAAAAAAAAAAAAAAACACAACACACACACACACACACACACACACCACTGCTCAGCGGTACACCAGCCTCAAAATGCTGCACACCAAGGAGAGGTGTACTCTATGCAAAAGGAGTTCTTAAGTGTCACCAGTGTAATGGAGTCAGCACAGAGCAATGAGCCAACAGGGTTATTGCAGTTTACTTTAATAAGTCCAGAAGATCTGCTTTTGGTGACGGTCACATGACTGCAGCTCTTTTAACTTTGGTAAGCATGTAAGAGTAACATTTGCTGAGCTATACATTCAATAAAGCTTACTGTGACAGTGTATAGAAATAAGAACACCGCAAAATATACTAGATCATAAAGTGAGTCCCATAAATTAAAATGGTGCAATGAAGAAAATGTCCAATAGATGTAAATTTACAGTGCCCAATATAGGTGTCTGATGTGGATATGGATGACAAAACCAAAAACGTGATTCACCCAGGTGCGCCTCCAGCATATAGTGTAATGTGGCTTCTTACCAGAAATATTGGACTCTAAATTAGAAGATTTAGAAGCATGATGTAGAAAATATCCCTGTGGGATAGAATAAAAAAAAAAATAGAGCGATCTCACAACGGATATTGGATAGTTGCTCCAACAAGCCATACATAGAAAATTTCTCCATAGTGTAAAACTGTATGATATATTAAAATCAAAAGTTCGAATTACTCACAATATAAACAATCAAAACAGGCATATATGCAAAAACTACCAGTCCCGGCTGTCGGATCAGATCCAGGGACCAGTATTTTTTGCATATATGCCTGTTTCGTTTTTAATTTTAAAAAGGAGCAAAGTCTTTTATCCCACTGGTATATTTTCTACATCACGCTTCTCTAATTTAGAGTCCAATATTTCCGGTAAGAAGCCATTTTACACTATATGATGGAGGCGCACCTGGGCGAATCACGTTTTGGTTTTGTCATTCAATATCCACATTAGACACATATATTGGGCTTACACAGAACACTGAAATTTTTCATCTTTTGGAAATTTTCTTCATTGGACTAATATACAGTCAGGTCCATAAATATTGGGACAGCGACACAATTCTAATGTTTTTGACTCTATACACCACCACAATGGATTTGAAATGAAACGAAGGAGGTGTGATTTAACTGCAGACTTTCAGCTTTAATTTGAGGGTATTTACATCCAAATCAGGTGAACGGTGTAGGAATTCCAACAGTTTGTATATGTGCCTCCCACTTTTTAAGGGACCAAAAGTAATGGGACAATTGGCTGCTCAGCTGTTCCATGGCCAGGTGTGTGTTATTCCCTCATTATCCCATTTACAAGGAGCAGATAAAAGGTCCAGAGTTCATTTCAAGTGTGCTATTTGCATTTGGAATCTGTTGCTGTCAACTCTCAATATGAGATCCAAAGAGCTGTCGCTATCAGTGAAGCAAGCCATCATTAGGCGGAAAAAACAAAAACAAACCCATCAGAGAGATAGCAAAAACATTAGGTGTGGCCAAATCAACTGTTTGGAACATCCTTAAAAAGAAAGAACCCACCGGTGAGCTCAGCAACACCAAAAGACCCGGAAGACCACGGAAAACAACTGTGGTGGATGACCGAAGAATTCTTTCCCTGGTGAAGAAAACACCCTTCACAACAGTTGGCCAGATCAAGAACACCCTCCAGGAGGTAGGTGTATGTGTGTCAAAGTCAACAATCAAGAGAAGACTTCACCAGAGTGAATACAGAGGGTTCACCACAAGATGTAAACCATTGGCGAGCCTCAAAAACAGGAAGGCCAGATTAGAGTTTGCCAAACAAATACCTGAAAAAGCCTTCACAGTTTTGGAACAACATCCTATGGACAAATGAGACCAAAATCAACTTGTACCACCTCATCAGTGAAGCATGGTGGTGGTAGTGTCATGGCGTGGGCATGTATGGCTGCCAATGGAACTGGTTCTCTTGTATTTATTGATGTGACTGCTGACAAAAGCAGCAGGATGAATTCTGAAGTGTTTCGGGCAATATCTGCTCATATTCAGCCAAATGCTTCAGAACTCATTGGACGGCGCTTCACAGTGCAGATGGACAATGACACGAAGCATACTGTGAAAGCAACCAAAGAGTTTTTTAAAAGGGAAAGAAGTGGAATGTTATGGAATGGCCAAGTCAATCACCTGACCTGAATCCAATTGAGCATGTATTTCACTTGCTGAAGACAAAACTGAAGGGAAAATGCCCCAAGAACAAGCAGGAACTGAAGACAGTTGCAGTAGAGGCCTGGCAGAGCATCACCAGGGATGAAACCCAGCGTCTGGTGTGGTCTATGCGTTCCAGACTTCAGGCTGTAATTGACTGCAGAGGATTTGCAACCAAGTATTAAAAAGTGAAAGTTTGATTTATGATTGTTAATCTGTCCCATGACTTTTGGTCCCTTAAAAAGTGGGAGGCACATCTACAAACTGTTGGAATTCCTACACCGTTCGCCTGATTTGGATGTAAATACCCTCAAATTAAAGCTGAAAGTCTGCAGTTAAAGCACATATCGTTAGTTTCATTTCAAATCCATTGTGGTGGTGTATAGAGCCAAAAACATTAGAATTGTGTCGATGTCCCAACATTTATGGACCTGACTGTAATTTATGGGACTCACTTTATGATATACTAGATTTTGTTGTGTTATTTCTATACACTGTCACAGTAGGATTTATTGAATGCGCGGTAAATTTTACTTACACTTGTCGTTCACAATCACATCTGATTGTTTTTGCCAAAAGCTTGCTTTATCTGCCAGCGTAATAATATTGTGTAATTGAGGATGTAAGAAAATGTGACCATGCAAGCCACATGGTGGCCTCTGAGCCCAATCCTCGTTGATGTCAGGGCCTCATTCTGCCTTAATCAAAAATGCTCTTTATTTTACTTATAAACACCAGTATACTTTGCTGAGTGAAACCTCATCACATTCATTAAATACTTGCCTATTGGACCAAATTCTGACATTTCTCTCATATGTAAAAATCTGCATTTTTTTTGCTAGAAAATTTAGAACCCCCAAACATTATATATTTAAGCAGAGACCCTAGAGAATAAAATGGTGGGTGTTGCAATAGTTTATGTCACACAGTATCTGAGCAGCGGTTGAACCCCCAACCCCCCCCCATTATCTACGCCACTGTATATACATGGGCCAGTATTGATTTAGTTAAGCTATGGGGCAAATTGTCTCGCAAAGCGAACAGCCCTTTTTTAATTTGGTAAATCAACCCCCAAGCAGGTTTTATTTCCTAATGGTTAACTACTTTTACCACCAGTGACGATTCTTTTCACTGGCACATGTATAGGAAGTTACAAATGCACAAAATGTACTATAAAATTGTTAAAATGCTAAATTTAGCTTTATTTTTTGTTAAAGTAAAATTGTTTCCTGTTTTACTATCTGTTCAGCTGGAATCTTCAAAATCCCCTAAACTACCCAACATATCTAAATGTAATCTCTGTGTCTTTCAGAAGGAACAAAGATTGCTTACATCACATGACAAATATATAGCGTGTATGCTATTGTTTCTGTTAATTAGTGGTTACTGCCCATTATTTACACAAGCTGTATGTCAACTAAACCTTTTCACTTACAGTATTTAGCCATGAACACTTGAATACCACTGTATGGACTATGGCTGCTACGATCAGTGATGAGTAAAAAGAAGCCTCATACACTGTGCCTATCTCATAACAGAATTGCTGTAGATTAATCATTAAATGAATAACATGTTAAAGGTAAAACTTATGAGGAACTGGGTTTTGTCTGCTCCCTGGATGTGTAGAATGGAAAGGACTTCAATTTTTAAAAGCATCTGCAAAACAAATGACGTCATTCCTTACAATTGCTATGACAATGTATTACTCACTGTCCCCCATTTAGTATTAAGTCAATGAACAAATCTGTTGGTTAATACCCCACTCTGTCTGCCAGAATAAATGATGAAGTATTGGTTTCTGAAAGCATATGAAGTCAGGTGCTGGGCTGCAGTAATACTGAGATACTGATATTATGCTGCACCATTCTCATCCATACAGCAGGGGGGTGGGGGAGAGAGAGGACACCCAGGGGCAGTGCAGCACCGCCCACATCACAGCACCTGCACTGCTGCCAAGTATCCCGGGGACTGGTGAGAAGAATAGCCGCCCAGTACTGATACTACTAACAGGGACTGAGCCACCAAGTGTGGCCAGTCCATGCCGAACTTTACACCACACCTATTCCAAACCTATACCAACCATATAAATCGCATAATACTGAACATTTAAATCGCATCTGAACCAGATCTACCTTGCACTTGTGCTAATACTACACTATACCTATACTGCCTACAGGTTAACTGGGAATGTGGTGAAGTGCACCAATGCATTTAAAAGGGCCCCAATGATAGCTGGCAGATCATCTCTAAGTACTGCCCCTCCCATAGTAATTATTCTGTAGTCCCCTTGCCCTCCTCCTCTACCATTCTCCTTTTATTTTGGACACTCGGTCTAGGACTTTTACCCCTTCCTGCCCAGGCCAATTTTTAGGTTTCAGCGCTGTCATGGTCGTGCAACACTGTACCCATATGCAATTTCTATCATTTTGTTTACACAAATAGGAGCTTTCTTTTGGTGGTATTTAAATCACCAGTTTTTTGCTTGATTAAAAAAAAAAGGCCAAAAAATGTTGATCAATCCTGATATACTGATGACCTAATTTCTTGAGGCCCAAAAACACCAGGACAGTACAAATACCCCCCAAATGACCTTTTCAGAAAGTAGACAGTGAGCTATTTAGTAAGAGACATGGCGTGCTTTGTTTTTTTTTTCCCCCACATTAACATTTTTTTTTTTACATACGGTCACCAATGCAGTACAGCATCAGCATATAACTGGTGTGGCGGTGACCAGGAACACTGACTGATGACAGTATGTAAAAAAAAATAAAATATATAAAAAAATAAAAACATTTTTTTTCTTTTAACGTGTTTTCTCACATAATGTGACCAGGGTAATACAGTGTTACCATAGTAACACTGTACCATTATGGCAAGTTGATCAGAATTTTTTTTATTTTTTTTTTTTAAATACTATACTTGCTTATAGCAGTGAATTTAACGGCTATAAGCAAATATGTTTTACTGAATGACAGTGTGTAGATACTGTATTGTTGTGATCAGCTGTGATTGGTACATACGAGGGTAGAATTTGTGTAAAGGATCATTTAGAAGACCATATTCTAACAAGGAATCAAAGAATGGAAATGGCAGAACTTAGCATATGATCCAGCCAGTTGAAAATGTCGAATAAGGGGGCGTGGCCTGACCATGGCTGAATGAAGACGCACATCTACTGAGCTCCCGGCCATCTGCCGGCTACTATTCTGACAATTTCTACTCTATTGAGCAAGGCATGTACACAGCCAAGAAGAAGAAAGCTAAGAAAGGCACCACAGCTACAAAAGCCACCAAAACTACTAAGCCCAGCGAAGAAATACGGCACTATTTCTCTAACTCTCAGGCGGCTTCCCCAGCTTACAAGATGGCAGCACCATGCGGCTTACAGCACAAGGCTCCGGAACTTGGTGCTCGCTCTGCCTCCCCTGATGTGTCATTGGGATCGGACGCGTTCTCAGACACTCTAGGAGCACAGGTGTCAAACTGGCAGCCCTGCAGCTGTTGCGGAACTACAAATCCCATGAGGCATTGCAAGGCTGATAATTACAAGCATGAATCCCACAGGCAGAGGCATGATGGGACTTGTAGTTTTGCAACAGCTGGAGGGCCGCCAGTTTGACACCCCTGCTCTAGAGGCACTACATCATGTTACATCCTGCTCCCTGCTCTGCTCCTCGGTCCCCCGGGTGGATGATGAGCTCCGAGACATGCTGCGTGCCCTTCCGACGAAAGCGGATATTGAGTCCCTCCTCACCCACTTGGAAGAGCAACACCGTAATGACACAATCGTGTGACCACCCTTGAAGCCCTACAAGACGTTCATGTGGACGCTGCCATACAATTACAGCTGCATCTGGAGGAAATGAAAGATAGACGCAGACGGAACAACCTACGTCTCTGAGGTCTACCTGAGGCAACAGGATCTGAAGGCCTAGCAGAGACTCCTGTAGCCATCTTCCACAGGCTCCCATAATACCCTCCCCAGCCCGCTTAGGAGTTTGATCGTATTCATAGGGCCTTGGGCCCCCGCTCAATTGATGTCAACCAACCACGTGATGTGAGAGTAATGGTGTAGCCAACAGATGACAAGGAGAAAATCCCCAAGAAGGCATGGGAGGCAGGTGAGGTGGAGTTTGACGGTGTAACAATTAAAATTCTCCCGGATATTTCCCGCGCCACCCTACAGAGAAGAGCTATGCTTTGCCCAGCACTAGATCTTGCCCACAGCTCTGGTGCTACCAATCGATGGGGATACCCTCTTTCAGTAATCTTTACCAAAGACCACAGATCTTTTACTCTCCGCACACCAAGGGATCTCACAGTGTTCTTTCAGTTTTTGGCTGCCGACCCAGTCCCGGTTCCGAATTGGCTGCAGTTCCTACCACCTCCCTGGGGGCTGAACGAGATTGGGAGGCCCCTGGAGAAACTCCCAACCCAGACCGCAGAGAACCCGGTGGAGATCCAGAGTACCCTCACAGGAAGGCTCACGAGTCTTAAATTATTACACTACTAGTTTCTGACTGTTCCCCATTCAACCTTCCCCCCACCTCTATGCACAGTATTGCCACCCTGCTTTAATGTAATGCCGTGTTCCTCGGAGGTTACTGCATTTCCTTTTGAACCACTAGGTGATCACTTTCAATGGAGCACAGACTTTTCATGACTCTAAATGGAGCCCTCACCCTCCTGGTTTGCCTCTGTCTGTGCACTGCCTGGGAGAACTAAAGTAAACGCATTATAATGAGTCATCCTGTGGATTCCGCTCCGAGAATGCCCCCCAGTCAGTTGCTGTACAGCGTAGCCCTCAAAAGGCCATCCCAGCCATGACCTCTCCGATAGAGATCAGCCACCATTCCATCATGTCCTAACATTGCACCGGTTGATACCATCCACATGAGGGATAGATCAATATGTTGTCCGGAACTTCTCTGTTCTCCCCTCATTCCCTCATCATAACAGCAAGAGGGGTTCCAACTAGGTCTATATTACCGGTTAAGTATTAATACCGATGCCCCACTGATGTTTTGTGACTGTGTGGAGGGATATGGCTGGGATGCACGGATTGTCTCATATGGACGCCCACGCTAGTTAACCCACACCTAGGGGTTTCCCCCTTTTTTTTTCCCTTCTTCCTTGAATGCTGGGATGTTCAGACTTTCATATTTACCCTGAATATAATATAGTACGATTCATCTATCTCCTGAGAGGCATACCTACCTGAAGGTTTAATCTCCAAAAGAGGAAAGGTATAGGCCAATTCTTACTACGGATGGACGGGAAGGGGGCAGGCCGATACTGAACCCAGTCTGTACTACCTTACCACCGACTAGAGATAGCCTCTCC
>BLSH010054530.1:26818-37701 GCA_018402905.1 Glandirana rugosa | reverse complement strand
GGGGAGAGTTCATTTACTTTTAGCCATATAGTGTAAATGGGATGGTCAGGTAATAGACGACTGCACTTTTAAAAAGCATACACAACAATGATCCAAGTGAATTCCAGTCTGGGGACATTGAGAGGACACAAACACTGGAGAGGGTCAAACCTTGTGAGAAAATTCCAGAAAAGAAAGTGCCAACAACATTAACCCCCTACAGGATTTCACACAGACATGGATGTTAACTACTCTATTAGTTAGGCCCCTTTCACATGGGCGTTCCGATAAAGTCAGCCTGTCATTTTTCAGGCGGACATGGTCGGGGCCTCCATGCACTCCTATGGAGCGGCGGATGTCAGCGGCGACATGTTCGCTGATACCCGCCGCTATCCAATCCAATCCTTTCCATGAAATCCAGACAGATCCAGACAGACCCAGACATTATATTACCAAAAGTGTTGGGACGCCTGCCTTTACACACACACACACACACACACACACACACACACCATTCCAATCTATAGTCCTTTACACACAGGCTTACCGATCAGGTTCGCCCTGCCAGTTTTTCAGGTCTGCTGACCTCTGCTTACATCCGATCCTGTCCGTGAAATCCAGATGGATGGTGACCCTATTTACCATCTGTCTGGAGGATCGATGAAAAAACGGACAGGCGGAGAGCAGGACTCTGACAGGTCAGTCTCAGCACAGTGAGCAGAGACGGACCTGTCATCCATCTGCTCAGCGGGGGATCAGCGGATCGATCCCCTGCAGAGCCGGGTGGATCGCCCATGTGAACGGACCCAAACTCATGAAGAAAAAAATTGAGTGCCGATTTAGAGAGGATTATAACCTTGTTGACACATTTCAGTTTATATAAGATTTTCGAAATTCAGGAGAAAACAAAAACTAGGAGTTAAAGGTGAAGTGTTAAGTGAAAGTTAAGGTGGCGTTTGGGTGAATAGACTGCATCTAATGGAGGAGTTCAGTTCTTGGTGGAGTTATGAGACAAATACATATACAGTTGCTGGACTTTAACTCCAATTTAAAAAAAAGTTCAGAAGATATCAGAGGAAGTGTAAACAGAAGAAAGGTATCATGGACCCCTATTTAGTTTCAAATAAAGGTGAAGTGATAACCAGGGAGAGATCCATTCTGTACACCACCACACAAACACCACTTTTAGAGGAATTTTTATTTTCTATGCCTCTGAACGCAGCTCTATATCAGCCAATGAGTCCATGCACATTGTGGCATTTTGATTCATATTTTACATCAGTGTTTAGGGGCAGAAAAACAAACAAACAATGAGATTTATTCAGAGAAGGGGTCTCCAAACCAAATCCGGACCACTGTAAGATTTTATCAGTGCCTCGGATGTAAGTGGGCTGTGATAGGGACTCCAACATAGGGGCACTTTCAGGGGGACACTCCGATGGCGACTCTGATATATGGGAGTGCTGAGGGCCGGTTCACACCTGAACTGCACAAGAATGTGGCCCACATTCCTATACAATTCCATATCCACTCAGTGCAGTGTGATTTTCAGACCATTCATTTGAATGAGCTGAATTCACACAAAAACTAGTGCATGTATTACATTACTAAACACACTGCACCAGATTACATGGCAGTACCATGCAATGCAGTGCAAGCAAATGCACTGCGTTTACAATCTACATTTGGGGTGTCCTCAGGATTACACTGACCCCCGCAGCAGATCGCACACCCTGTGAATGGTGCGGGAATGCGGATTTCCCACACTATTCTGTTGTGAACAAGCCCTGATGTGCTCGGGTTTATTTGGAATTTGCTTTGTTTACTGAAGACTTTTTCCTCTTTTGTTCTAAAAAAAAAACTCCAAGTAAATCATAATCATTAAATTTACAGTTGATTTTTTTTTTTTTTTTTAACTGATTTTGTTCAGCCAGGGAGTGCAAGTAAAATATGAAATGTGGCCCTTGCACTGAGAGGTTTGGAGGCTGCAGAGTTAGAGAATATGGAAATAAATTGGGCGGAGGTTTCTCATTGTGAAAGAATCAAACCATAGGAGGACCCAGTACTAGAACAAGGACAATACTTCCACATTGGATACAATAAAGTAACCACTCACCTTCCATCACTTCCCATCGTTGTAAATACTTGCTGCTGACGTCTAAGAGGACGTAACTGAGAAATCCCTCCTTCCTGGCCAGCTTACAGACAAACTCCTGCTTGTAGATGCAGTTCAGCAGGAAACAAGAGTGAATGAGGTCATCATGGTCAGGTGCCATCTCCGCCAAAGCCAGGTTACATCCAGGGGTCCTACAGCAAGCTTCTATACAGTCCCTGGCTCTGTCCAGGCTGGGGGAGGAAAGGAATGTGGCCCCATTGCTCACAGAATCATTGAGTTCCAGCACAAAGTTAGACTTGCCCTTGGTGAAACTATCCAGGCAGGCCTGGCCATGTAACTCAGATAGTCCCACTTGTAGAGCTCCTAGGAGACCAGCAAGGAAGCACAGCCTGTACATTATCCTGCTAGAAGAGGTCTCTGAACACTAAGGATAGCTGTCTCTGAATTCCCTCTGAGACCAGTGATCCCTACAGAGGATTCCTGAGTTACAATCCCTTTATAAGATCCCTGTGTCCCTATCCCCCTACACAGAAGCTCTAAGCTTTGGTCCTTATATAGAGGAGCCCTAAGCGCTGATCGCTATAGGGAGGATCCCTGTGACCCAATCCCTACAGTGGATGGATCCCTATAAAGATGCCCTAAACTCTGATCCCTATAGGGATGAGCCCTGTGTGCTGATCCCCCTATAAAGGAGCACTAAGCCCTGATCCCTTTACAGAGGGTCCCTGTGTCCTGATCCCCTACAGAAGAGCACTAAGCCCTGATCCCCCTACAGAAGAGCACTGATCCCTTTACAGAAGACCCCTGTGTCCCTGATCCCCTTAGGAGGAGCCCTGATCCCTTTACAGAAGGCCCCTGTCCTGATCCCTTACAGAAGAGCACTGAGCCCTGATCCCTTTACAGAAGACCCCTGTGTCCCTGATCCCCTTAGGAGGAGCCCGGCTTCCTGATCCCTGTAGCCCAATTCCCCTACTGAGGGTCCCTGAGCCTCGCTCCCATCTTCATCATAAAGACATATAACAAAAAGAACTTGAGACCACCGAGATGTGAGGGGTTCTGTCCTCCTACTTGTAGAATGATCTATAGTACTCAGCACTACAACACTAATCCCAGCTTTGTATGGAGCAGGTAGAGGTGTCCATCGATTCTCATGGGATGGGCCCTTTGTTGGCACTGGGTCTCCTCTGTGAAGGACTCTCAGATCACCGCTGCTCCTCTTCTCTCCGATCCCTCTTCGTCCTCTCCAGATTCGGGGTTCCCCGGACAGATCCCGGAGTCAGCAGTCTCCGTAGGTTTCAGATGAAACTAAAATGGGTGTTCCCTGATCGCCTGGTATCCACCTTTAACCCTTCAAGCACCAGCCAGGTGCGGCAACTACCTGGAGTTGCTGGCCAAGGAGGAGCTCGGAGCGGGAGGAAGTGAAATGGAACACCTGGCCCCCCTCCCCCAGCCCAGACTTGAGTCACACAGGAGAGGAAGGTGTGGAGGAGAGCGGTCAGTTGACTAAGCTCTTTCACTCGTACACACAACTGTCACCTGAGAGATGGGTGACGTAGTCCTGAGAAGGAACTGGTTGGAACCGTCCGGCTCTGCCTCCGTCACAGACATCATTGTGTAGAATGAGGAGCCCAGCCTGACAGTGCGGACTGCAGACGCCCCTGCTCGCCTCACACTGCTCCGTCCTCGTCTTGTAAACACTGCGCGGCCTCGGCAGACAGGACAGTTTTATACTTTGTTTCCAGGAATAGAGATCTACCAAATGACAATGTTTACACTTCTCCAGCTGCTACACAGGAAGGACGGAAGACAGTGAAAGGCGGCGTGTGCATGGAAGAAAATGGCTTCTGTGGATGAATTCAGTCTTGGGTGGAGTTATGGGACAAATACTGCTAATATCACCAGACTTTAACCAAAATCTAAAACAATTAGAAAATATGAGGGTAGAGAGAAGATGGAAGGTGCAAGGAACCCATGCACACACATGTACCCAGAGCTGGACTGGGACAAAAATTTGGCCCTGGACTTCATCCAGACCGGCCCAGGGCACAGCACATCGGGGTACAGCGCACATCAGGGCACAGCACATCGGGGTACAGCGCACATCAGGGCACAGCACACATCACATCAGGGTACAGCACATCAGGGCACATGGGGGCACACCAGGACACATTAGGGCATGTCCGGGCACATCAGAGTATATTAGGGCAAATCAGGGTACAGTAGAGCACGTCAGAGCACATCAGGCACATCATGGCACATGGAGCACATCAGGGCACATGGGGGCACATCATGGCACATTAGGGAACATTAGGGCACATGGGGTACATCAGGGAAGATGGGGGTACATCAGGGCACATGTGGGTACATCAGGGCACATGTGGGTACATCAGGGCACATGGGGGTACATCAGGGCACATGGGGGTACATCAGGGGGCACATGGGGTACATCAGGGCACATGGGGGTACATCAGGGCACATGGGGGTACATCAGAGAACATGGGGGCACATCAGGGAACATGGGGGCACATCAGGGAACATGGGGGTACATCAGGGCACATCAGGGAACATGGGGGTACATCAGGGAACATGGGGGTACATCAGGGCACATGTGGGTACATCAGGGCACATGGGGGTACATCAGGGCACATGTGGGTACATCTGGGCACATCAGTTAAGTGTTACCAGTCTGTCTATTCTTTTTCTTTCAGAGAAGCGCAGGGAGCGGCTGTGTAAGAAGTTCTCATTCATTTCACAGTCACGCTGTTCTCTGGCGGCCCCGCCCCCTCCTCTCTCCTCGTCCATCCCAGGTGATGTTACAAGCCAATTGGAATGGACGAGGAGAGAGGAGGGGGCGGGGCCGCCAGGGAGCAGCGTGACTGTGAAATGAATGAGAACTTCTTACACAGCCGCTCCCTGCGCTTCTCTGCTGTTGAATCCCCGATCTACCCGTCAGCTGATTGGCGGTGATTGACGGGTAGATCGCGGGCACCCATGCGAGGACGAGGCCGGCCCACTGAGCCATCGGCCCACCGGGAAACTCCCGGTAGTCCCAATGGCCAGTACAGGCCTGCATGTACCTTATATATAAATGCACACTCACCAATCAGCAATAACTTTATGACCACTGACAGGGGTAAGCAGTTGTAAACCGCTGGTGGTAAAAAAAATAAAAATCCTGCAAGGCAATGTCATAATGTGCTAGTATGCATCGCATACTAGCACATTACGAGAGACTTGCCTTAGAACAAAGCATTCCAGCACCGCAATGTCAGCGCTGAGACGGCTGACATCTTCACCCGGTCTTCCTGTTGATTTTGCCGCCTCTGGTTACGTGAGTGGCTGAGGGCGCGATGATGTCACTCCCACACATGCGCATGGGAGCTGCCAGCACGAGCTCTAAAGTGAAGGTCCGGTACTGTAAGCCAGACCTTCATAGCCAATGCGCCAATGATGTCATCGGCTGCATGCACTCTAAATATCTCCTAAACTGTGCAAGTTTAGGAGATATTCACAGTACCTACAGTAAAGCCTTATTATAGGCTTGCCTGTAGGTACAAGTGGTGTAACAGAGTTTACTACCACTTTAAAGCAGCTCTTCAGTCATTTTTTCAACTTTCCATCTATTAAATCTTCTGCCCTTGTTTTAACTTTGGATAGTAAAACATTTTTTTTTGCCAGTAAATACCTTATACAGCCCACTTCCTGTTTCTTGTCTGGTCATTAGCCTAGGCATTTGACATAGTGCACAGCTCTCACTCTCTTGAGAGTTTGCGGGGGGGGGGGGGGAGTCATAAGAGGGCCAATGAGAGCTGCAGAGCTTGAGGTGTGCCTCTGTGTGTCTGTTTAAATCCAGGAAGTGAACATGCAGCAGCTTCAGCTGCCTAATTAGGCCACTTTTACACCGGAGGCGCTTTACAGGCATTCTAAATTAGCTCGTAATGCACCCCAGTGTGAAAGCCCGAGTGCTTTCACACTGGGGCGGTGCACGTGCAGAACTTGAAAAAAAGTCCTGCAAGCCGCATCTTTAGGGCGGTGTGGGAGCGATGTATACACCACTCCTCCGCCACCCCCTGCCCATTGAAATGAATGGGCAGCGCTTCCGAAGAAACTGTACACAGCTTCGGAAGCGCTGGGCACCAGCACTTTTAACTCCTTTTTAACCACATATGGGGGGGTTAAAAGCTCCCCGCTGCCACCCGCATAACAGTGGAAAAGCAAATTGGCGGCGTTTTACCGCTAACGCTCAGGCGGCCCTGGTGTGAAAGGGGTCTTAAAATGGATGCAGCCAAACTTAGTGGAGGGAGATTTCTGCAGCATATTTGGCAAGTAGAGAATCACAGTATACAGTATATAAAATGACACGCAAAGTGGTTGGAGGGAAGCTTCAGAATGGCAAAGATGTTTTTATTACAAATTATATGAGCAGACTGCAGTCCCTCTTTAAGTTGATTATATATAAGGTTTTTATGGAGTTGCGTTTAGGAGCTTTGGCAAAAAAAATGCCAAAAGCTCCTAAACTCAAGTTTAGGAGTAGGGATGGGCTGGCTACGTTCTACTCGAACGCCTGTTTGGCAAACTTAGAACATTATGGGGCATTCTCTGGAACTTCGGGCGCCCCATAATGGGTTCCAACAGTGGGGGAAATGCTGCCCGCTGATTGGCCAAGACATGCACATGACCTGCATGCTTTGTCAAATCACAGAGTGCTCTGCTTGTACAGCGGCTCTATATAGTGTGTGAAACGGCGGTGTTAGCGAGAGAGATAGCGAGCTTAGCTAGCGGCGTGCAGGCAGTTCAGTCTAGCTAGTGTAGTGACAGATTAGTGCACTGATATTACTGCGAAACAAACACATATTAGATAGTGTACAGGACGCCAAGGGTGGGTCCTGGACGGGTGTTATATACCACCAATATTTGGGTTATGGTCCCTTTGAAAGGAAAGTGGTAGTGCTCAGGGGGTCACCCGAGGGGGTGAGAAGTTCCGGGAGTAGCGAGAGAACAGGGAGGGCTGACTCGCATTTCTCCCTACTTTTTATAGAGAAGTAGTAGGGACCCGGAATTTCGGAGGCCCTAAAGTGATATTCGGGTGGGATAGGGCCTCCACCCCTGACTACAGGGAAACCAGCACACATGGGGGTTAATAGTCTCCAGGAAGCAGCACTTAAGGAGAGGAAGTGGTGTGTAGCTGGTGTGTGAGGAGGAGCTGGGAGGAGACACCAGTGGTTTTGGAGAGTTGAAAGTGTTTGGAGACCCATGTGTGCTGGGACCTGAAAACAAAACTCACCTAACAAGGATTGTGAAAAGTCCTGGGTTGAAGGATCTTCAAAGAACTGTATGTTACTTTTACTTTATTTTGTGCTGAAGATAAGCGGACTTTTCTGTTGTTGGTTTTGTTTTGCTGCTGAAAGCTTGCCTTTGTTTTTGTTTATTGGGAAAATAAACCCACTGACTGTTTAAGTTACCGGCTTGTGCACTCAATTCTGCGAAGCTACATCCCCCAACTTTACAATAGATAGGGCGATCTATATACAGTCAGTGTAGAGTGAAATCTATACTAAATAGATAGATAGGGAGATCTGTATACAGTCAGTAAGTACAGGCAGTTTAGTATATGGTGAAATATATATTAGATAGGGCAATCTATATAGTCAGTTAGTGCAGACAGTGCAAGAATATATATATAGGCAAGGAAAACAATAGAGTGAAGAATCTGTGACAAAAATTATATATAGAGAGCAGCACCGCAAACAGAGAATCCACCAAAAAAATCTTGAAAAAAGTGCAGCGCTCAAAAAATGAAATCAAACTATACATAAGGTACTGAAAAAGTGGCACAATGTCTATATAGTCCAAAGTATAAATAGTGAATTCCAGAGAAGGTGTCCAAATTCTGTATGTAACGTTTCTTAAAACTGAAAAGTATGTGGAAAGGTCAAGGTGGCAACTCACCAGATCTCACTTAAGAGGACAGCAAAATACGCATGAATAATGATGAATGGAACAGGACCTTCTGATGGCCATCTCTCCCCTCCGTGTCTCCGTGGTACTTGTAAAAAATATGAAGAAAATAATAGTGCAGTATGCTCATACTCTATATCAAGTAGGATAGTGAGAGAACCATCACCACTATATAAATGCACTAGTAATTAAAGAAAGAACAACATGAAAGACTAGTCCAGCCACCATATGTGCTAACCACTCACCAGATATCTGTGAGTATAAGGCATCTCACATCAACTAGGTCATACTAGTATTGAATAGGCACCATGATGACTTATCCAACCACCAACTGTCCTAACAACTCACCAGACATGAATGGGTGTTACGCATATTGCATCAAATGAAATGGGACCCAGAAAAAAGACAATCCTTCCAGCATATGATCGAATCCCACTGTGCACTAGATTGGACACTGGGTGACATCACGTAAAGAGGAGGCAATCCTGGAAGAACGATTGAAGCCTAGGGAAGTCTGATCCTGACTTCTGCCAGTTAGCTAACTTCCAGTAACACCTTACTGGAAGTTAGCTAACTGGCAGAAGTCAGTATCAGACTTCCCTAGGAATTGAGAATTCCAATCAGCAGTGTTCAAACTCTAATCAAGAAGTGGAAAATGAGGGGTTCTGTTGAAACCAAACCACGGTCAGGTAGACCAACTAAGGTTTCAGCTACAACTGCCAGGAAAATTGTTCGGGATGCAAAGAAAAACCCACAAAGAACTTCAGGTGAAATACAGGACTCTCTGAAATATGTGGTGTGGCTGTACAATAAGGAGGCACTTGAAGAAAGATGGGCTGCATGGTCGAGTCACCAGAAGAAAGCCATTACTACCCAAATGCCACAAAGTATCCCGCTTACAATACACCAAACAGCACAGAGACAAGCCTCAAACCTTCTGGCACAAAGTAATTTGGAGTGATGAGACCAAATTTGAGCTTTTTTGGCCACAACCATAGACCCTACATTTGGAGAGGAGTCAACAAGGCCTGTGAAAACACGGAGGTGGATCGCTGATGTTTTGGGGATGTGTGAGCTACAAAGGCACAGGAAATTTGGTCAAAATTGGTGGCAAGATGAATGCAGTATGTTATCAAAAAATACTGGAGGAACATTTGCACTCATCAGCCAGGAAGCTGTGCATAGGACGTACTTGGACATTCCAACATGACAATGATCCAAAACACAAGGCCAAGTCGACCTGTCATTGGCTACAGCAGAATAAAGTGAAGGTTCTAGAGTGGCCATCTCAGTCTCCTGACCTCAATATTATTGATCCACTCTGGGGAGATCTCAAACTTGCAGTTCATGCAAGACAGCCCAAGAATTTCCAGGAACTGGAGACTTTTTGCTAGGAGGAATGGGCAGCTTTACCATCTGAGAAGATAAAGAGCCTCACCCACAAATACCACAAAAGACTAAGCTGTCATTGATGTTAAAGGGGGCAATACACGGTATTAAGAACTGGGGTATGTAAACTTTTGATCAAGGTCATTTGGGTAGTTTCTGTTGTCATTATGATTTAAAAAGAGTAAACACAGTTGATTGATAATAAATGGCTTCAGCCAAATACTAACCATGAATAAAATAAATGTTTTTGTGTTATCATTCATATTCTCTGAAAAATGGCCAAGAAATCATAAATTCTGCCAGGGTATATAAACTTATGAGCACAACTGTATAGACACAGCGTGTTGAGTGTACACTATATATCAGTGCATTCAGGGGTGTACATATGGTATATAGTACACTTGACGTGGTGTATTAAAATATATACAGTCTATTATATATATATATATATATATATATATATATATATATACACACACACACAGTGTATTGAGTGTACACTATATATCAGTGCATTCAGGGGTGTACGTACGGTATATAGTACACTTGACGTGGTGTATTAAAATATATACAGTCTAGTATATATACACACAGTGTATTGAGTGTACACTATATCTAAGTGCATTCAGGGGTGTATGTATGGTATATAGTACACTTGACGTGGTGTAATAAAATATATACAGTCTAGTGTATATATATATATATATATATATATATATATATATATATATATATATGCACACAGTGTATTGAGTGTACACAATATATCTGTCACGTACCTGGTGGTTGAGTCTGACTTAAGCAGGGGTAACCTCCCTTGCGACTCTGATCCGTGAACCCCTGGTAGAGTAAACAGGAGGTCCAGGAGTGAGGATGGCATGAGGGTTGAGGTGGTCACCGGTGACAGTTGTAGAAGCTCTTCCGGTCTCGTGCGGGTTTTGAAGATTGGTGGTACAGGCAGGGTCGGCAACTGGCTGGCGGTGCAGTACAAAGGAGCAGGCAAAAGAGTAGACGGGTAGAGTTGAGCGAACACCTGGACGTTCGGGTTCTGCTGGTCCGTCCGAACTTCGGGACAAAGTCCGGGTCCGGGTCCGGACGGAACCCGAACGATCGCACGGACAAGATGAGAAAACGGACGAGGAAACATGACGTGGCGGTCGGTCAACGGCTGGGACGGACATGGTGGTTAGAAGTTTTGGGCGTGCTCTGGCCTTCTCGAAGATGTTGACAGTGGCCACTGGTGGAGTTGGGAGTACGGTAGGAGTGAGGACCTGGAGGACAAATGAGATGGTCCCCAAGTGCCTAGTCTCAGCGTTCCCTCCAATGGGGACGAATTCAGTCTGAGTTGGTGGTCCATGCACTGTCTATATAACACATGTGAGTTATGTGACACACGTATATATATATATATATATATATATATATATATATATATATATAT
>BLSH010054530.1:0-10087 GCA_018402905.1 Glandirana rugosa | reverse complement strand
CCTCCTCCCCCACCCCACGGTGTCCCCCTTTGTCCTCCCCTCCCCCACCCCACGGTGTCCCCCTGCGTCCTCCCCCCGCCCCCCATGGCATCCTTCTTTGTCCCTGTCTGCACAGTGTCCCTCTCCGTCCTGGTCACACTGCCTTCCTCTCTGTCCCTGGCATCCCTCTCTGTCCTCATCATACTGCATCCCCTCTGTCCCCGGCATCCCTCTCTGTCCTTGTTGTACTGCGTCCCTCTCTGTCCCCGGAATCCCTCTCTGTCCTTGGTGTACAGCGTCCCTCTCTGTTCTTCTCCCACGACATCACCTAAAAGGCAACTATGATAGGGGCCTCAGGCCAGTAAGAACTTGTTTATTGCTTTATTGTTTATTTGCAGTTTGGGGAGGTAAAAATCTCCATAGATGAGCCGTTATTTACCACCCCGCAACGGCACCCCACTACACATGTTGCAACAGGAATTGTACATCCTGTCACACTTAAAAGAAATATACCAGCCTTGTGCAGTGACCAAGGGGCTAAAGCAGGCATTGAGGAGGCATTTTATCGCCTTTTCACCACCTGCTTTAACCCCTTGGATCCCACACTAGCATGCATTGCACACTTCACTTCACTTCACTTGAATGGGTCATGCTTGGCAGGCTACACCTGGTAAGTGTGACAGGGTGTATAATTCCTACTGCGGTTGCAACATGTGTACACCCCTGGCCAGTGGGCGGATTTGGTGGGATGGCCAGTGGGCGGATGTGGTGGGATGGCCAGTCCAGTGGGCGGGCCCTGGGGAATGTTGGTGGTCAGACAGGGGGGCCCAGGTCTAAAGCTGTGTAAATTTCTGATGGCTGCCCTGGCTGCAGATGACGGAGGCACGTAAACTGACCACGGTGTCAGGTCTCAGCAGCCATTACATACCGTGGTCAGTTTACAGGGGGGAGGGCAGAACCAGACAGGATCAGCCAGGTATTTTAGGCGATACAGGGGGCGAAGTTACACAGCACAAGCACTGTGCGGTATAACATGCTTTAACCACTTCAGCCCCGGAAGGATTTCCCACTTTAGGACCAGAGCCCTTTTTGCGATTCGGCGCTGCGTCGCTTTAACTGAAAATTGCGCGGGCGTGCGACGTTGTACCCAAATGAAATTTGCGTCCTTTTTTTCCCACAAACAGAGCTTTCTTTTGGTGGTATTTGATCATCGCTGCGTCATTTCTGATCGCCGCTATAAACAAAAGAAGAACGACAATTTTGCAAAAAAAAAAACAAATTTCTTACTTTTTGCTAAAATACAAATCCAAAAAAAAAATACAAAAAAACATTTTTTTTCACCGTTTTTGGCCGATTTATATTCTTCATCATATTTGGGATAAAAAAAATTGCAATCGGCGTTTATTGATTGGTTTGCGCAAAAGTGGCCGCGTTTACGGATGATGAGAATTCATTTTTGGGGTTTTTATTTTTTTTTATTTTTTATTAGTAATGGCGGCGATCTGCGATTTTTAGCGGCACTGCGATAATGGGGCGGACATGTCGGGCCATTTTGACACTTTTTTGGGACCATTGCCATTTATACAGCGATCAGTGCTATAAAAATGCACTGATTACTGTGTAAATGCCATTGGCAGTGAAGGGGTTAACCTGCAGGGGGCGCTCTAAGGGTTAACTATGTTCCCTGGGCGTGTTCTAACTGTGGGGGGACTGTCCTAGATGGGGAAGGTAAGCGATCACAGCTTCCGTGTAGAGGAAGGCTGTGATCACAGCCCTTCCCCCTCTCACAGAACGGAGGTCCGTGTTTACTTACACGGACCTCCGTTCTTTCACTCCGGGGGGGGGGGGGCATCGCGGGTAGCCGCAATCGAAGCCGCCGCACCCGCTCCCTGGCCCTCCCCGAACACAGTGAGCGGCGATTTGCGATATCGCACCACTTTGTCGCCGTCAACCTGCGGTTGGCGGTCGGCAAGTGGTTAAAGGAACAGACTCCATTTTTTTATAGGGTAATAAACACTTTAAGGTTTAAAGGCTGACGTTTGGTAACTCGAATCTTCAGCTCACTCAACATATTTTCTATAGGATTAAGGTCTGGAGACTGACTAGGCTTCATGTGCTTCTTCTTGAGCCCATCCTTTGTTGCCTTGGCCATGTGTTTTGGGTCATTGTCATGCTGGAATACCCATCTATGTCCCATTTTCAATGCCCTGGCTGAGGGAAGTAGGTTCTCGCCCAAGATTTCATGGTACATGGCCCCGTCCATCATCCCTTTGACCAGCAAAGTTGTCCTGTCCTCTTAGCAGAAAAACACCCCAAAACATGATGTTTCTGCCTCCATGTTTGATGGTGGGGATGGTGTTCTTGGGGTCATAGGCAGTTGAGTTGAGTTGATGCCAAATAGCTTGATTTTGGTCTCATCTGACCACAACACTTTCACCCAGTTCTCTGAATCATTCAGATGTTCATTAGCAAACTTCAGACGGGCCTGTACATGTGCTTTCTTGAGCAGGGGGACTTTGCGGGCACTGCAGGATTTCATTCCTTCACGGCGTAGTGTGTTACCAATTGTTTTCTTGGTGACTATGGTCCCAGCTGCCTTGAAAGCATTGACAAAATTCTCCCATGTAGTTGTGGGCTGATTCCTCACCGTTGTCATGATCATTGAAACTCCACGAGGTGAGACCTTGCATGGAGCCCCAGACTGAGGGAGATTGGCAGTTATTTTATGTTTCTTCCATTTGCGAATAATCGCACGGTTAACCTTTCATCTAGCAGCTTGGCGATGGTCTTGTAGCTCATTCCAGCCTTGTCTAGGTCTATCTTGTCCCTGACATCCTTGGACAGCTCTTTCGTCTTGGCCATGGTGGAGAGATTGGAATCTGATTGATTGATTGATTGCTTCTGTGGACAGGTGTCTTTTATACAGGTAACAAGCTAAGATTAGGTACACTCCCTTTTAGGCTGGGTTCACACTAGTCCGATTCTCGGACCGACATGAAGAGCACAAGTCGCATTATGTCACAAAAACAATGATTCCCTATGAGAGCCGTCTTAACTGCTCCGACTTGTGTTTTTCAAAGTCGGACCGACTTTGAAAAAGGTTCCTGTACTACTTTTGTCCGACTTTGATCCTACTTCAGCCCATTGAAAGGCATTGAAGTCGGATCAAAGTCCTATCAGTGCCTTCACTGATCCGACTGGCATGCGACTTGTGCTCTGGGGATCATGAAGGGGAACTCCACACCATATTTAAAAAAAAAAAACTGGCATGGAGTCCCCCTCCAGGAGCATACCAGGTGTGGGTTTTAAGGGAACCCCCACGCTGAAAAAACAGCGTGGGGTCCCCCCAAAATCCATACCAGACCCTTATCCGAGCACGCAGCCCGGAAGGCCAGGAAAGGGGGCGGGGACGAGCGAGCGCCCCCCCTCCTGAACCATACCAGGCCGCATGCCCTCAACATGGGGAGTATGGGTGCTTTGGGGCAGGGGGGGGCTCTGCGCACCCCACCCCAAAGCACCTTGTCCCCATGTTGATGAGGACAAGGGCCTCTTCCCGACAACCCTGGCCATTGGTTGGCGGGGTCTGCGGGCGGGGACTTATCGGAATAACAAGGGGGCCCCCAGATGCCGGCCCCCCACCCTATGTAAATGAGTATGGGGTACATCGTACCCCTACCCATTTACCTGGAAAGAAATATGTACAAAAAAACAGCACACAGCTTTTAAAAATATTTTATTAAATCTGCTCCGGATGACATCACCTGGAAGCCCTGCCCCATATGATGTCACAGCTCCGCCCAGGAAGTGACATCATATGGGGTGGGGCTTCCGGGTGATGTCATCTGGTGGCCACGCCCCATGCCAATATAAGGCATAGCACACAGCGGAGAGGGCATTTGTGAAGGAGATTGCATCGTGTCAACATGGGAAGACGAAGAAGGAGAAGACGAGAGGAAGAACAGAGGGAAGGGGACAGCGGAGAAGACCGGCAAAAGAGCAGAAGACGCCGCAGAGAAGGAGAAGAAAGAAGACCCCCTCAGAAGATGGAAGACCCCGCAAAAGAGCCAAAGAAAGAAGAGCCAGAGAGGGGAGAAGACCGCCGGAGCAGATTTAATAAAATATTTTTAAAAGCTGTGTGGTGTTTTTTTTGTACATATTTCTTTCCAGGTAAATGGGTAGGGGTACGATGTACCCCATACTCATTTACATAGGGTGGGGGGCCGGCATCTGGGGGCCCCATTGTTAAAGGGGGCTTCCAGATTCTGATAAGTCCCTGCCCGCAGACCCCGACAACCAACGGCCAGGGTTGTTGGGAAGAGGCCCTTGTCCTCATCAACATGGGGACAAGGTGCTTTGGGGTGGGGGGCGCAGAGCCCCCCCTGCCCCAAAGCACCCATACTCCCCATGTTGAGGGCACGCGGCCTGGTATGGTTCAGGGGGGGGGGCGCTCGCTCGTCCCCACCCCCTTTCCTGGCCTTCCGGGCTGCGTGCTCGGATAAGGGTCTGGTATGGATTTTGGGGTGGACCCCGCGCTGTTTTTTCGGCGTGGGGGTTCCCTTAAAACCCACACCAGACCGAAGGGCCTGGTATGCTCCTGGAGGGGGACTCCATGCCATTTTTTTTAAATTTGCCGTGGAGTTCCCCTTCAAGAACCCCAGAGCACAAAGTGCCTGGCATTGTCGGGATCAAAGTCGGATCCCTGTTCACAGACAAACGGTCCGACTTTGACCCCATGTAGGACCGTAAATCGCACAGCAAAGTAGGATCAAAGTTGGACCGTTTTTTTGTCGGATAGTGTGAACCCAGCCTTAGAGCGTGCTCCTAATCTCAGCTCATTACCTATATAGAAGACACCTGAGAACTAGAAATCTTGCTGATTGATAGGGGATCAAATTCTTATTTCACTCTTTAAAATGCAAATCAATGTATAACTTTTATGAAATGCGATTTTCTGGATATTTTTGTTGTTATTCTGTCTCTCACTGTTAAAATAAACCTACCATTGAAATGATGTATAATACAATTACTGTACATGGCCAGGTGTGTGTGTGTGTGTATGTGTGTGTGACTTACTTGGAGAAGAGGCACCAGCATGCAGTATGGGAAGAAGGGAAGGTGGCAGAGGCAATGTGATGTTCTGCTGGGAAATGTTAATGTTCTGCTGGGAAACCTTGGGTCCTGCCATTCATGTGGATGTTACTTGACAAGTACCACCTACCTAAACATTGTTGCTGACCACGTACACCCCTTCATGGAAGTAGTAATCCCTGATGGCGCCCTGACACGTTGCAAAAATGGTTCAAAAATGGTTTGAGGAACACAACAACAAGTTCAAGGTGCTTTCTTGGCCTTCAAAGTTCTTAATTCAATTAAGCATTTGTGGGATGTGCTAGAAAACCAAGTCAGCCCTATCTTGCAACTTACAGGACTTAGGATAAGTTCATCTTTGTTTAAAAACGAATCAAAGCACATCCTTTTGCAGGTAAAAAAAAATGTGCATTTATTATTTTTTTCATTAGGAGCCTGTAAAGGATTGCACCCACAATCGATAGAGCTCAGGCTCCTGCAGACTGTCAGGCTGGATTCACACCTGTCCGGTGCAAATTCCAGCCTGTCTGCTGCCGGGAGGGGGCGGAGCCGCCGTTCGGCGGCTCCTGTCCATTCCCACAGCGCAGCAGCTGCAGGGGTAGAGATTGGGGAGGGGCCACGATCAGGGGAAAAGATCCCCGTTCAGTGCGGAGTGCATCTCCGTGTTAGATGCGCTCCCATTGAACTCTACGCACCCGTTTTTTTGTGCAATGCGGAGTGCGAATGCATCCCACATATGTGAACCGGACACATTGAAAACAATGTGTTTTCAAGTGTCCTGCGAATTGGATGCGGTTTAAGCCGCATCCAATTCGCATAGATGTGAACCCAGCCTAAGTGTAGCTGTCTGCCTGTACCTCGTACAGGCAGACAGTTACTGAATGACAGGAAGCATCAATGAATTACTTAGAGTGCTCATCAGCGTGCTGGTAGTTCATTAAGAACTACAAGCTGTCAGTTGCAATGGCTGGCGATAGTTGTAGTTCTCCCATTCACAGAACTCTGTGAATGAATGACGCACCTGGGTGGACGGAGCCCCACACAGCTGCATTTTGCTTAAAATCCAGACAGTCGGATCTTCAGCTTGCTGTTACAATGGGGACTCGGTGGGCAGGGGCTGCTGCATCACTAACACTTATCCTTTAAAGCAGGGGTCTCCAAACTATGGTCTTCCAGTTCAGGAACTACAATTCCCATCATGCCTAGTCATGTCTGAGTTTTACAATGCCTCATGGGATGTGTACTTCTCCAACAGCTGGAGGGCCGTAGTTTGGAGTTCCCTGCTTTAAAGGATCTACTACTGGCAGCTTGTTGCTAAATACCACAGCATATATTTA
Source organism: Glandirana rugosa (assembly GCA_018402905.1). Taxonomy (NCBI): domain Eukaryota; kingdom Metazoa; phylum Chordata; class Amphibia; order Anura; family Ranidae; genus Glandirana; species Glandirana rugosa. Next base: position 3,683 of record BLSH010054530.1, on the reverse strand, counting down.
GAGGTCTAGTGGTCTAGTAATGTTCATGCCTCGATGGGTCAGGGCTGTTTTGGCTGCAAAAGGGGCTGTTTTGGGGTCAAAAGGGGGGCTTACTCAATGTTAGTTGGATGGTCATAAAGTTACGTTATTAGCTGATCGGTGTGTATATATGTACAGTATCTCACAAAAGTGAGTACACCCCTCACATTTTTGTAAATATTTTATTCTCTCTTTTCATGTGACAACACTGAAGAAATGACACTTTGCTACAATGTAAAGTAGTAAGTGTACATCTTGTATAACAGTGTAAATTTGCTGTCCCCTCAAAATAACCCAACACAAAGCTATTAATGTCTAAACTGCTGAGAACAAAAGTGAGTACACCCCTAAGTGAAAATGTCCAAATTGGGCCCAAAGTGTCAATATTTTGTGTGGCCGCCATTATATTCCAGCACGTCCTTAACCCTCTTGGGCATGGAGTTCACTAGAGCTTCACAGGTTGCCACTGGAGTCCTCTTTCCCTCCTCCATGATGACATCACAGAGCTGGTGGATGTTAGAGACCTTGCACTCCTCGTCCTTCTGTTTGAGGATGCCCCACAGATGCTCAATAAGGTTTAGGTTTGGAAACATGCTTGGCCAGTCCATCACCTTTATCCACAGCTTCTTTAGCAAGGCAGTGGGCGTCTTGGGGGTGTGTTTGGGGTAGTTATCATGTTGGAATAGTGCCCTGCAGCCCAATCTCCAAAGGGAGGGACTCATGCTCTGCTTCAGTATGTCACAGTACACATTGGCACTCATGGTTCTCTCAATGAACTATAGCTCCCCAGTGCTGGCAGCATTCATGTAGCCCCAGACCATGACACTCCCACCACCATGCTTGACTGTAGGCAAGACACAGTTGTCTTTGTACTCCTCCCCTGGTTACCGCCACAAACTCGCTTGACACCATCTGAACCAAATAAGTTTATCTTGGTCTCATCAGACCACAGGAAATAGTTCCAGTAATCCATGTCCTTAGTGTGCTTGTCTTCAGCAAACTGTTTGCAGGCTCTCTTGTGCCTGTCATCTTTAGAAGAGGCTTCCTTCTGGTACGACAGCCATGCAGACCAGTTTGATGCAGTGTGCGGCGTATGGTCTGAGCACTGACAGGCTGACCCCCCCCACCCCTTCAACCTCTGCAGCAATGCTGGCAGCTCGCATATGTCTATTTCCCAAAGAGAACCTCTGGATATGATGCTGAGCACGTGCACTCAATTTCTGTGGTCGAGCATGGTGAGGCCTGTTCTGAGTGGAACCTGTCCTGTTAAACCGATGTATGGTCTTGGCCACTGTGCTGCAGCTCAGTATCAGGGTCTTGGCAATCTCCTTATAGCCTAAGCCATCTCTATGTAGAGCAACAACTCAGAGAGTTCTTTGTCATTAGGTGCCATGTTGAACTTCCAGTGACCAGTATGACAGAGAGAGATAACACCAAATTTAACACACCTACTACCCATTCACACCTGAGACCTTGTAACACTAAGGAGTCACATGGCACCAGGGAGGGAAAATGGCTAATTGGGCCCAATTTGGACATTTTAACTTAGGGGTGTACACACTTTTGTTGCCAGCGGTTTAGACATTAATGGCTGTGTGTTTAGTTAAGTTGAGGGGACAGCAAATTTACACTGTTGTACAAGCTGTACACTCACTACTTTACATTGTAGCAAAGTGTCATTTGTACTCACTTTTGTGAGATACTATATATATATATATATATATATATATATATATATATATATATATATATATATATATATATAAAACAATTTGTGTAGTTTTTATATGGATTATTTTCAACAATATACAAAAAAAAAACAAAAAAAACAATATTTCAGATTTAGGCTTCTCTTAAGGGTTGAGCTCCAAGAGTTAAAGGGGTATAGCAAAAGGTTGAAACGGGGCGGTGTCTTTGGAAATTATGTTTATTCTGGCTGCACATCACTGCTGTTGATGAAGTTGTTAACATATAAGAAGTAGTATTCAGTGACATCATCACACATGCAATTTCAAATTAGGAGATTAACCTGTCACGGCACCTGTGGTCAGGCGACAGATGTGCACCGCAGAAGTGCGAAGAGCACGCTAAGGTTGTGAAGTGCACGCAAAGTTGTGGACCTCTGACTGACTCCTGCTAAGTAGTACCGGCTTATATGGGATGAGGGCTCCCTAGAGCACAAACACTGAAACTCAGGGAGCTAGTGCATTGGTTTCCCCAGGGTGCAGAGTCTAAGAGCCAGTGGGTGTTCACCAGAGCCTCTAGTGGTGAGGATGGATTTGGCTGCAACTGGATCCAGGTTGTGGCCCCAGGGTCCCCTAGCTCATGCTTGGCTGGCCCCAGGTGGGAGAGGGGAAGCAGCAGCACAGGAACAGTGAGAATAGTCAGAAGAATAGTGAAGAGTCAGGACAACCAGAAGACAGGAGAAACTGAAGTCAGGCCGAAGGTCGAGGTAACAGGCAGGAAGGAATAGTCAGACAAGCCAAGGATCAGCACATGGATAAGGCTCAAAGCAACCGAAGGAGACTAACACAAACACAAGCCAACCATGAACAAACGTTGATCAGCAATGCAGCCTTGTACTGCCAGGATTATATCCTGTTACCAATTAAGGCCAGGGGCGGAGGTCAGCTGAGGAGGGCCTACTAAAGCTCACAGGTGAGGGAGGCCCAGCCTTTAACTTGGACACATGCAGCAAAGGTAGGCAACAGATAGGACATGAACGTTTGCTTAGGTTACATGACAGAATGTTTACTATGGTTTCATGACAGTACCCCCCCCCTCTTATGAGGCCCCCGCTTGGGTCCAAGCCTGGAGGGAAACCTCAAATGAAACCTTTCCACAAGATGAGGCGCAAATACCTCAGATGCAGGAATCCACTACCTCAACTCAGGACCAAACCCTCTCCAATGCACGAGGTACTGAAGGATGCCTTTACAGAGGCGAGAATCCAGAATGTGGCTAGCCTCGTACTTCTGATAATCCTCAGGGACCAGAACAGAGGTAGGAGGAGGACAGGAGGAGCACTTGAGGACTAAGGTTTTCTTAGAAGTGGGCAAGGGCAAGCGAAGACCAGCAGAAGCTTGCATGGAGGAGTCAGACCGGGTACAAACATGACAAGCCCTCTTGGAATCATGTCCCCAACAAAAAATCTTAGCTCTTAACTCAGTGGGGACGAAGGTCTTGCCCGGAGGAGTTTTTGACTCCAAGGTGGTAGAATGGGCAAGGACGCATGAGGTCGGACAGATAGGCTCAGGTTCACAGGTGGACTGCTCATCTAGAGTGCCAAATGACCTAGAGAGCGTATCAACCTGTGTTAGGAAAAATACCCTTTTGCCAGCATTCTGGGCGTTTCCGCGGTGGTGCGCGCGCTCCCGTGCGCTCCCGTGCGCGTTCGCGCGCTCCCGTGCGCACGCGCCGGAAACGGCGCCAAACGGCGCCTATTTAAACCCAGGGACTCCTGCATTGAACTGCTGCTCGTTCTACAGCGTTCCAGACCTGTGGGCCTCAGCTCCCTACCTGTTCCTGTGTTTCACCTGTTTCCAGTTGACCCCGCTTGCCTTGACCTGTTGTCCGCTACCTGCATCGACCCCGGCTATCCACGACCATCCGCTTGTCTACTCCTCTGTACCTCCGCTGCCCGCCCGTTAACGAACCTTTGCCTG